>CAUYRB010069043.1:0-27640 GCA_963574695.1 Propithecus perrieri
ACTTGGCCTGCTGAAACAGAAGACTGGGTCACATAGAAAGCATATGTTTAGCTTTAATACATATTGCCAGTTTTCAAAATAATTGTACCAACTAACATTTTCACCAGCAATGCATTATCTTTCAGTTTCTCTATACCCTGATCCAAACTTATTATTATCACATTTTTCAAGAAGTTTATATGTTGTGCATTTGCTTGTTAAAACCATTCTGATTGTTGAGTAGTGATATTTCATTGTGATTTTATTTTGCACTTTTCATATGACTAATATTGTTTTTCGACACTTCTTTTCTTTCACTTTAAAGTGACTGTTCAAGTCTTTTGCCTATTTGAAAACTTAGGCTGCCTATTTTTTTTCTTGGTAATTTTTAAAGGTTGTTTATATTGGAAATATAAGTCATTTGAAATATATCTATTGCAAATATCTTCTATCACTCTATGGCTTTCCTTTCCACTCTCTCAGGAAGGCTTTTGATAATATCATTGTATTTTAATGAATTCAAGTTTATTAGTCTTGTTCTTTATAATTACTACCTTTTGCGCTCTATTTAAGAAATGTTTGTCAAACCCAAGATCGTGTCAGTGTTCCACAGAGAAATAGATCCATTAGGATATATGTATGCACATATATATGTGTGTGTGTGTGTGAGTGTGTGTGTGTGTGTCTATATATAGAGAGAGAGAGAGAAAGAGAGAGAGAGAGAGAGAGAGAGATTTGTAATAAGAATTGGCTCACCTGGTTATGGAGGCTGAGAAGAACCATGATCTGCCATCTGCAAAATGATGAACCAGAAATGCTGTTGCTATAGCTTCACTCCAAGGCTAAAGGCCTGACAATCTGGTAATTGTGTGGGGATTGGGGGTCGGGTTTGCTGGTATAAGTCCAGGAGTCTAAAAACCTAGGAATTAGAAACTCCCATGTCCAAGGGCAGGAGAAGATGGATGTGTCAGCTCAAGAAGAGAGAAGGGATTCATCCTTCCTCCGACTTTTGTCTTACTTGGCTTTCAACAGATTGAATGATGTCCATGCACATTGGTGAGGGCAGATCTTCTTTACTTGGTCTACTGATTCAAATGCTAATCTCTTCCAGAGACACCCTCACAGACACACCCAGAAATAATGTTTTACCAGCTATCTGAGCATCCAGTCAAGTTGACACATCAAATTAAGTATCACATATGTTTGCTTATATAATCTGCATTATCCTCTCTGCATGATTTGATCTACATATTTAGACCCACAGTAGAAATGGTATTTTGAGTGTTTGGCTTGATGTAGACGTAGGGGAGGCAAAATTTTACCTCTACCTTTGAATGGATTTTTCCAGCTGGGCCTGATAATTAAATTGACATAAGACAGATAAACAGAATAAATGCATACAAACTTTTTAATGTAATGTAACTTCATAAGGAAATGAAGACCTAAAAATGCATTCAGAGTCAAATACTTATGAATTGGACAAAGTAGTAAATTCTAAGAATGTGATAAGGCAAAGAGTCTTGGATTAGGGTAGTTAATTGAGTAGAAAAGTGTCTAGGAAAATAAATTCCCCGTGATCTCAGATTTCTGTCCTTGATGATAAGAATCTTACTTTCCTTTTGGTATAGGGATTTTTCACATGGGAATTTCATCTCCTGATTTCAAGAAGCAGAATGAAGGTCAAAGTGATCTTCTTGCACCTGCTATATTTAAATCATTTTTAACTTAAAATAGTCAATGTGCCAGAATCAAATATTTTGGGTGGCATATCTTAACTCCTTCATAGAGATAAAAACTCTTTTTTCCATATAGATATCCAATTTCCCTTCTCTAAAGGATCTTGGACCTTAAGGAACTGGCAGTCTTCACTGCTCTCTGATGCCTTTAAACAATATTTATTTTACTTCTACATTTTATACATATTTATGGTAACAGTATTAGTGTAACAAAAACTACTCTTTGTTATATGAGCAGAAGTTCTATGTAGATTTTAGTGTCAATATTCTATACATGGCATACCCAAGGATTTTTCTCTTTCTTTAACTTAACATATCAAATAACCTATATTTCTTCAGAATAGTCATAAGAGACACATAATATGATGAAGAAAGAATGTTCTGTTAAGAGTCAAGTTAAGTAGAAGTAGTTTCTAATATTACACGTATTTGGAATGAACAGTCCAAAAAAGCCTCCAAATCAAGAGGTCATAATGGTCTTTATTACATTAATAAAATATGAACTATTTCTTGGAAATTTAACTTTAATGATGAGGAAAAATTATATTAAGAGAATCCAAAGGATCTCTTTTCCCCAGATAAAAATGAATTAAAATAGGCCAATTTTCAAAAATTATATTTCACATTTATTGAAATAAAAGTGAACAAAATACATTTACATAAAGATTGATGACTCAAGATTACAGTAGTAAATCAACATTTTGATTTAATGGTCCCTATACACTAATACCTCCCATTTTGCAAAAGGAGTTGGAATATGATATTATTTCTTGAGTATAGTAAAAAAATTCACAAAGAATAATACTTAAAGAATGAAATTAAGAATATAGAATTGTCAAGCTATTTTTAAAGCAATGATAAGGAAAGGGTCTCAAATAAACACAAATTGAACATGTTCCTAAATTCTTAGGGTCACGGATGCTAACATATTCCTCTTTTAAAAAGTCCCAATCAAAAGCCTGGTTTTAGTATTTCTCTTTCCTCTGCAAAAAGTGTTCTTCCAGATTTTGCCTTAGACTCTTGAGCACATCTTTTAACTACTTGGTCAAGTATTCTCTTCCCCTCACCCCATATAATGTTGCTTTCTACAGCGTTGCTTCGTCTTTAACTCTGTGTTATTTTCTTTATGGAATTACCAGTATCTGAAATTCTGTTTTGTGCTGGTTTTGCTGTGGTTGTTGTTAGGCTGTATTTGCTATCTTTTCCATTATAAACTCCTTAAAAATAGAAATATTGTTTTGCTTAACACTCTAACCTCAATATTTCAGACAATGCCTATAACACTAAATATGTATTAAAAGAATGGGTCAATAAATTATTAAATGAATAAACAAATTTAGGGTCTTTCATGTATGTGGTAAATCACCAATTTCACATTGGGAAATATAACAAGGTTTCTTGAATTCTGATTGTGTTCTCCTTTCAGCAAACATGACACCTTTTTTTGTTTGTGTAGACTTTTAAAAAGTCAATTTACACACATTTAAATTCATGTATATAGTCATGTAGTCATCATCACATTGAAGACATAGAATATTTTCATCACCCCAGAAAATCCCCAGCCACTGACAAACATGGATCTTATTTCTGACTTTGTAGTTTTACATTTTAAAACGTTAATAAAATGAAATAAGAAAATATATAATATTTTGAGTCTGACTTCTTTCCCTTGCATGATATGTTCGAGATTTCATGAATGTTAGTGTTCGTCTTTTGTTGTCACTATTGTCACCTTCAGGACACCACAGGTTTCCATTTTTCTCTGTGATTGATTGACTGACTGACATACTTACTTTATTCTTAGAGAGGCAGCTGCGATGCTGAGGGGTTTCATTTCCCTACTTCTTCTTCAGCTATTTCTACACACCTTGCCACAAAGGAGGTCTTTCTCTATGCTCTTGTATTTTCCCCAGTGTTACATTGTTGTTGCTTGTCATAGGAGTAGGTGGGGCTCTTTTTTGTTTTGGTCCAGCTTCAGCCTTGGACAGGTCCTATGCAAAGGACAGGACTTTCTCATCATTCCTGGACTTTCTTCTGGAAGCTACACGCTGCCTGTACCAGTGGTTTGTGTAGGCCAAGAACTTCCTGCCCAAAATATTTTACTCATTTTTCCAGAAGTGGATCTTTGTCTGTGTATTGGATCCAGAAGGTGTTTTATCTCCCCCTCCAACCCCCGGTGGCTTAGGGCTTAACTTCGTAGGACAAAAATTTCAGTGAAATTGGGGAGGATGTTTTGGTATTCTCCAGCAGCCACTGCTCATGTATGCACCTGTGCCAACAAGGGGGACTCTCCCTAATCTCCTGCCCTGCCCCCAATCTTTCCCATGAACACCTGATAGAGGTTGGTAATAAATACCTTGAGAGAGAAGATGAACCCCCTTTGTGTTTTGGTCCCCAACTATTCCAAAGTGGCCTTTACTTGGTTGCCTTACAACCTCAGCTTTTTGATAGGCTAGAGAAAATTTATGCTTTGGGGAGTTATTTGACATTTTCTCATGAATAATATGAGAACAACATTCTTTGTTGATTTCTTTATCCTAAATGGAATCAGAGGTATGTCTGTGTACTCAGCATGGGGATTTCCTGCAGGTGCTACCCTACTTTAGGTAGTATTGATAACTGTAGGTTGCTTGCCACAAGCCAAAAATGTATCTTACATGAAAAGATTATTTGTGATCAAAGATCTTGTCTAGTCTTTCGAGTTAGTCTTTTATGCCAGTCATAACCCTTTCGAAGTCATCAGGCAACAACAGAAAGTTTTATAAATGCCATCATTTTGAATAACAACAAAATTGAGAGATAACAGAACTTTAAGTGAACATTTTGGGGGACGTTCTTACTATTTACCACATACAATTCATTTGTTGCCTCTTTCAGTCTCCTCCTTGTTCAATTTTCTTGTTTGTACATTTTTACATGACTTCATCTTCATCTTCTACTTTGATTTGTGCAATCAAAAAACTAGTATATTTTTCCAAGTCTGTAAAATTGTGAATATTTTGCACCATCCATACAAAAATGCAAAGAAAACTGAAAGGCACTATTTCCATATGTTTTCATAACTACCTCTGAGTCTTAGAATTATGGATTTATTTTATGTCTAATTGTTTCCCCTTTTCTCTCTCAATTATATAAATTGAACATGTTACTATTATCAGAAAAAATTTAAAATATCCTATATATTCAATATATTCCTCTATATAATATCTCCTTCCAAAAGTCTGTTTACAAATTTCTGCCTTAGCATAGAGAAAGGCCTTTTTCTCCACCCCCACCTTCTTAATTGTCATTTTCTCCTATTACGGTGGAAACTCAATTGCCTCAATGTTTGAAGACTTTATCTTTGTTACTTTGTATTTCTTCTCTCTCTCACTGACAGTCTCAAAAAATCTCAATATTTTAAAAAGTAATTATTCTTTTCTATCTCCATAGTGCAGCTTCTTAACTTATATATTAAATATCTGTTTTTTGTTCTTGGTTTTTTGTCTCTGTCTACACTTAACAGGTAAAGTAAATAACTAAGGTATTTATCTTAATAATGCCAACATAAAATTGAAAATAAATAAATTTGGGCTATAATTTTAAGACAAATATCTCATCTCAATTGCCTTTAAATATACAGACAAATTTCTTAAGTAAGAGTGCTTCTCTTTCCAGTCATTTGTATTATTCTGTAGGACGTTAATACTCTGAATAACTTTATTTAAATGTTATTAATTTATACCAGGGATTGAAATTTTCCAAATTTCCTTTTCTTCTTGATTTGAATCTGTCACTTTCTCTGCTAAGTACTTTGCTTGCTTGGTTTATGCTTCATGAAAATAGTCTAATAATCCTACCAAATTATATTCATTTGTTGCTGTTATTGTTTTAACTCTGAACCTAATCTGTTGCTTTCTCTTAGATAATTTGCTGTTGCCTGAGAGATCTTCCACTCTGTTCCTTAGCCCTGTTATTTTCTACACTTTCATAAAAATCTACTTTCATCTAAAAATAACTTTTCAAATCTTTCTATTATAACAAAAAAAACATAAAACTCATAGGAAAAAGATGGTCATAGGTCAAACAGTGAATAGTTGTTTCAAGGTCATTTTTCAATGTTCCATTATTCTTTGAGGTTCAAAATTCTCAAACTTCATTTCAGTACCTAACCTTAGCTAGACTCTAAGAGGAGAGAGAGGCTTCGTCAGTCTGCTTCTTCACTGTTTTCCTGTCTTGCTTTTTTTCCCCTCGTCTCCCAGTTTTAGGCTCAATCGTGCATTGCGGTATTGAGTATTTAGACTTCTACCTTCATATTATCTAGTAATTCCTAACATGACATTCAGTGAATCAGCAACGATCTTTGACCCCTCCCCTCGTATTATTCCAAGAGTCCTATGCTCATAAGCCCAGAACTTAGTGACTCTAGGGATAAATCCCTCTCACTGTCACTGTGTAGGTCAAGTCCATAGGATTGGGGATCACTTCGGATCCTCCTCCGTGTGCTAGTTAATAATTTTATCTAAAACAGTAGTTGTTTTCAAGAGTGTGAGACCTGCTTCTGAATCCTAGTACAAGGACTAAAAGGCCTCCAAACCAAGGAACAATCACCAAGACAATGACCACCTGCCTGGGTAGAATTTTAATAACAAAACTTAGTCCTCTAAAGCTCCCCCAACAAGCTTGTGAACCCCTATTTTTTCACATTAGTGTAATCTATATTACCTTCATATTAATATTAGGATATTTCCCATTAAGATGTATATGATATATGGGATATAGAATATCCCATCAGGATATTTCACTGAGGATCATATGGAGAGCATTATTTTTCAATGGATGGGATGACAATCCATATATAAGCAACACACAGATACGTTAAAGCATGGACACAATTCTTCTAAAAACAGTTGGGCGAAGTGAAATGGGAATCCAGTTTATAATGTGAGTTTTTGCGTTGCCTTTTTCACTATCAAGCTGTAAGTCTATGAGTTCGCATTTTATCACTTTGAGCCTATTTCCTTTTAAGCAAAATGAGCTTTGGACTAGATATTTATGGTTTTCATGAGATTTAATAATCCTCAAAATTTTATATTTAATGCAATTTGAAAACTCACAAAGTATATATATCACATGAAGATTAAATATTTAAAGACCATTTAGCAAGCAATTAATGGTAGTGTGTTATTGAAACAATAAAAGTTTTGGAGTCAAATAAATCTGGGCTAAACACCTACTCTACCATTTACTTATGTTTTCTTGCTATGTTACTAATTGTCCTGAGCCATAGTTAACTAATTATGTTAACTGGGTTAACATAATTTGCAAATACAGATAACAAAGTATGACAGGCATATGCACAAACAATGAGTGAGATGCGCACCTCTGGGGGAATAGACACACTTGAAGCTCGGACTTGAGGGGGAGGGAGGGTAAGGGCATCATACGTAACCTAATCATCTGTACCCCCATAACATGCTGAAAAAAAAAAAGTATGACAGGGTTATAAAGATTAAATAAAATAATCTTTCTTTGTTCTTGTACAACACCAGAAGGCACTCAAGTATTTCAGGCCCATTGCCTGTCTCCTTTCCCTTACCATTTATAGAAGGAATCATCACAATATTCTTTTGAATATTAAGCTCTTTTAGTGTATTTACATAATTTAAAAACTTGCTCACATATTACTATTAAAATAAGGAAGAACTATTGTCACTTAAAATTAAGAAGAGTTTGGTGGCATAGAGATAGGATTTTATACACAGACATGTATTATGTTGAGCAATATTTGCTCAAACTCAGACAGTGAAGAAAGCACATTTAGGTCTGAAGAAATTATTCATTATTTAACTTAGTAAGATATATGATATTATAATTATTAAAAGTCAATTTTGTTTCCTAAACATAAATTCAAATATTATTTTTGTATAAAGAACAATCAATATGTCAAGAATTTTCATTCATCTTAATATCTAGCCTCATCCTTGAAACCCAAAGCGGGATACTTGGCTTTAGGGGAATTTATTCACAAAACCTTTCTGCTGATACCTATATACAACAAATGCAAGCAATTTCTGATTCTACATCAGAGGCAAGCAAGCAAGAGTGTTATCTGAAATAATAAACTCAAAACATTAAATTTTGAAATATTATTTGTTTTCTTTCAAAATATTTTTCTTCTTATTCATGTTTGACTTGCAATAAGATAAAGTGGAATTGGGGATTAGGCTCAGGGATGTGACTGGGTGTGGTTCTGGTTTTGGCCTATTCCCACCCCCACTGTCCCACCCAAAACACAAGGACATGGTCTCACTGGTGATCAATTTGATTCAAAGCCCAAGAAGATTGTTTGTAGCAGTTGAGGAAAGATGTAAAGCTCATTTAAAGAAAGTAGTATTAAAGACATCAGGCTTCTCAAATCTAGCAAGGTCCTCTCTTGCCAAGGCAGTATCACCAATGGCATCAAACCCCATTTATGGAGTCGAGCTAAGACATGCTCTCTCTGCAACTATTCTCTGGGACCACTTCATTTCTGGTGAGATGATGTGCTTTAAACTAAATAGATCAGGAAACTTAGCAAATCTTAAAGTGTTTACTGAGGGGTCTGAGATGAGATATTTTTCTTCCTACCAATTTAGGAAATCTGAATCTAAAACACTTCTATTCGTAACCATTCAAATCAGTAACTGAGGACAGGAGACAGAAGCCCGGTAGTGTCCTAAATGACAGGAGAAAGATGTCCTGAGGTTAAATCTGAGTGAAGATAATGCAAAAGTGAATAATTTACATGAAGAGCTCAGAATTTATTCATGGGGATAATATTTTGAAGTTTCAACTCATATTTTTGTTCTCTCTTTATCTTGTGTCATGTGACCGCCTCTCAGACTAGACAACTTGTTCATTTCACCTCCATTTCTCTAGGGAAGGAATTCTAGTAAGCCCATGGTATAAAAAAAGAAATTATTCGTTTCTTAGTTTCAAATAAGCTCTCAAAATTCATAACAAAAACTAGAGTTTTGAAATCCAAATGTTTTGCTTTACAAAAGCTATGCTGTTTTACTTGTAATTGTCTAAGGCTTAAAGGATTTCAAGGCATGAAGTTTATTTCATAAACAACTGATTTTGAAGAGATATATAGTCAGGTAGTCCTCCTCCCTTTCCTCATCTGTTAAAGTTTTTATAAGCTAAGGGAGAGGGGGCAATGAGAAAGAGGAACAAAAGACCTTAGCTTGTCAGTAGGGTTCTCTGCCTCTTCCCCAGCTTCAGCCAAGCTACTAAGAAGGGAGGGAATATAGAAACAGAGTTAAATTAGATGCTTTGAGAGCAACAGTTCTTGTGCCTGCATTCACAGGTAAAGCTTTGAAAGTCAGCAAGACTTATAAAGTTTGTCATATCACTCATGGTATAGGATCTGCATCAGTTTCCTATTGCAGCTGTAACAAATTGTCACAGATTTAGTGTCATAAAACAACACTCACCTTTTATCCCACAGTACTATAGATCAAAAGTCTGAAATGGATATGACTGGTTTCCTTTTCAGAGGCTCTAGGGCACAGTTCACTTACTTATCTTTTCTAACTTCTAGAAGCCACTCACATCTCTGGCTTCTGGTTCCTTTCTTCCATCTTCAAAGCCAGTAATGGTGGGTTGAATTCTTCTCACATGGCATCACTCTGTCCTCCTAATGTCCTCACATCTTCTCTGACTCTTCTTTTGCCTCTCTCTTCCACTTTCAAGAACTTTTATTACATTGGGCTCATCTGGATAATCTACAACAATCTCCCTGTGTTAAAGTCAGCTGTTTAGCAACCTTAATTCCATCTGCAAACTTAATTCCCCTCTGCCATATAACATAACATATTCACAGGTTCTGAGGATTAGGATGTGGACATTTTTCTGCTTACCATAGGATCCATGTACTAGAAATGGCTGCATGAGATATCTAGTTATGTAGGCATTCAGGCTTAGGGCTCACAGAGGTTCTACTTGGGTAAGAAGATTGGTCAGAACTGAAGTTTCTCAAAAGACAAAGAACCAATGGACACAGAATGGATTTTGTGATTGTGGTAAGAAGGACTCAAAGTGAATCTGCATGGGCCAACAACAGGAGAACAGATAGGTGTGGGGACTAAGGTAGATGCCAGGGTACATACTTATCTTTTCTAACTTCTAGAAGCCACTCACATCTCTGGCTTGAGTGGCATCTTTATCTTCTCCTATACTTTGGCATTATTTAAACACTATGTAATTTAGATATTGGCTTGAGAAAATGTGGGAAATCATAAATTCAATAAGATTAGTCTGAATTGACAGAGATTTCCTTGAAATGACTAAGATTACATCTTTACGACTGAGTAGAACTAGGGCCTAAGAAAGAAATTAAATTTGATCTTAAAAAAATTAGTTATACTTTTCACTTATGTGAGTTCATGGAATAAGAAATTGTAGTGGTGGGGTGTGATGGCTTTTGGCTGTAATCTTAGTAACTCAGGAGTCTGAGATGAGAGGATCCCCTGAAACCAGGAGTTCAAGACAAGTGTGGGCAACATGGTGAGACCCCATCTCTGAAAATATGAAAAGAGAAAAAAGAAATTGTACTTGTTGTGCACTTTTGTTCAAAGAAAACTCTTGTTTAGACAGAAAGAAATGAAAAAACAAATAAAAAATTTCCAGCCTGTGTTTCTGAGTATTAAGACTTAAAGAAATCCTTGGTTAAACACTTACAAATAAATTATTCAGATTTGTTAGGAACTGAATGTTTGTGGCCTCCAAAATTCCTATGTTGAAGCCCTAAGCCTCAATGTGACTGTATTTGGAGATAGGGCCTCTGAGGAGGTCATAAAGGCTAGCTGGGGTCATGAAGGGTTGGTGCCCTTATAAGAAGAGAAGAGAAACAAAGCTCACTCTCTCTCTCTGCCACGTGAGGACACAGCAAGAAGGTTGTCTGCAAGCCAGAAAGAGAGCCCTCACCAGGAACTGAATCAGCTCACACCTTGATCTTGGACTTCCTAGTCTCTAGAACTGTGAAAAACAAATTTCTATTTTTCTAAAAGCCACCCAGTAGGTGGTATTTGTTATGGCAGCCCAAGCTGACTAATACAAGATTTGATGCTTAAAAAAACACTAATTTTGAAATACTAAAATAAAATAAACTCTGTTTTGTAATACTAGATATTTGGACACCTCAAATATAGGCATTTAAGTGGAAAGATTTTTATATAAGTAAATGGCTTAAGAAAAATCTGGCATTGTCACAGGAATTTCCAATTGAAAAATATTTTCATATTCAAGCCTTCCTTGAATGTATTTATTTTCCCCTTGCAATTAAAAACATCTAAATTCCCCTCTTGATTTTCTTTATCTCTAACAAAAAAGAGGAAAATGACAAAGTAAGATATAAATCAAGGCACTGGATTACAATAAACATGTATATCTTGAGCAAGACTTTTAAAATTATTTTTACCAAATTTATCCAGAGAGGTCTCTCAGTATTATAGCATCTATGTATCACAGTTGAAGAATAAACGTTGACTAATTTGTCTCAGTGGGAAGAACGCTTACCTAATCATAATTTATGGTTTTGTTTATCTTTCTATTGTGAAAGCGAATTATGTGTCTGAGTAAGAGTTTCTGCCCTATTAAGCCATTGGTGAGTGAAAATACGATTTAAATTTTATGTACACATTCAGTTCACAAGCTTTATACCTCCCATTAGGGAAGCAAATACCTTCAAGATTTTTGTGAATGCATAGCCCCAAAAGAACTAAAATACGATTCTTCAATTGTAAATCATGATCAGCAGAAGGTACAATAAGCACAAAAGAAGACCAAAACACAAGTCACTTGGGTTAAAATGACTCAATTATGTGACCGTGACAGCAACTTATTAGCCTTGCCATTTAAATAGCTCTATTTGAAATGAATGAAGAAAATATTTCCTTCCTATTCTGTCTCTGAATGGCTTGTGGACTATCTTCTGTAATTAAAATAACTCGAGTTCCATTCTTCCTAGACCACTCATCTGTGTCAAACCAACTCAGTGTCGAAAACAAGGAACTAAAAATAAACGGCTTAGGAAATATGAAAATGGAAGCAAATGGCATCAAATGCCTCAAATCCTTATCCTCTAATTCCCTTCTCTTAGCCCTATTTATTATTTGGAATTAATATGATATAGTGAATTCAGAGCTAATAGTGCCGGGTAAATGACTCAGCTATGTGATTCCTCAACTTTCCTATTCTAGGGAGAGCCAGAAGAGAAGAGTCACCTCCCAAAGAGAATGGACCTCTGTCAACTACTGTTTTTTGTTCTATAAATGTGTGCTGTTGACAATATCTATAGCATATAACTGTTGTGAGAATCAAACTAAACCACAATATAAATACAAATTTCTTGTATGCCATAATGGCAAGAGTAATTATTTCATTATATTATAAATATCTTGAGGTTTTCAGGGAAGGGAGGGTGATCATGTTGTAGTGGTTTTCAACAAATATCTTTAAATTCTGATTTTAGCAATAAAATAAATGAGAATTTATTTTTATTTATATATAATTACAATCAAATGAAACAGGTAATATTTTCAGATACAGATGATTTTACCAATAATGACAATGTAGTACATAAAACATATGCTTTGGAGCTTTAGGGTTACTCTGGCAATTGCTAATGTTATTACACATATAAACTCAAAGGAAAGGATTTTATTAAAGAATAAGAATTCCTAGCCAATAGTCACTTAGTCAAACCTTATTAATAAGAATGACATTTGCTCATTTCATCATCTTTATTCTTTCCACATATATTCGCTCCTAAACAATATTTGTGTAACCATTAAAAGAAAAAGAGATGTCAAAATTTTCAAACATTTAGAAGTAATCAGCAGTATATATAAGGTTTGTAAGGATATGATAATTCACACTATTTTAATGATCCCATGAACTGCTTATTTGCTAAAAAAGAAGATAAAAATTAAAAAATTATAAACGAACCACTTATTTGCTTCTACTGCTTACAAATCAAAGAGAATTGTTCATTAATATGAGTGCATACTCCAATAACCCAGTAGGATTGTATTAGTTCAGTAAACCATTGTGAATTGATTATACATTACCTTTTTAAATTTTTATTTTAGAAAATGGTAAGCATAGTGTGTTAAATAATTTAGTAGCACATTAAAAGTATCATTCACCATGATCAAGCAGGATTTATTTCTGTGATGAGAGGATGGTTCAACATACACAAAACAATAAATGTGATACACCATGTTAACAAGGACAAAACCCATGTGATCATCTTAATAGATTCAGGATAAGCATTTAACAAAATTCAACATAATTTCATAATAAAAACTCTCAATAAATTAAGTATAGAAGGACTGTACCTCAACACAATAAAGGCTATATATGACAAGCCCACACCTAACATTATATTCAACAGAGAAAAGTTGAAAGTTTTTCCTCTAAAATGAGGCAGAAAACAAGGATGCCCACTCTTGTCACTTGTGTTCAATACGGTACTGAAAGTTCTCACCAGAGCAATTGGGGGGGGATAAGAAAAAGGAGAAAAAAAGAATAGAAAAGGAAAAAAAGAAAAGAAAGAAAGAAAAGAAGAAAAGAAAGTAAAATGTTCATGCAGAGTGATTAGAGTGAGAGAGAGAGCACGTGTGTGTGTGTGTGTGTGTGTGTGTGTGTGTGTGTGTGTGTGTGTGTGTGTTTGCTCTGGGAACCTGGGGGTATTGGTACTATTTTTATGTCACAGTAAAGAAGCTAACATACTGCTTTTAGAACTCATGCTGAACTTTTTATCATTGGCCGTTGCAGCTAGCACTAGCCTGCCAAGCAAAGGAGCTGATGTGTGGGATTCCTTGTCAAACCCTTTGCAATCTGCAGTTATTTGAAAATAATTTTTTTTCTTTCTGCTTTCTTCAGAAACAAAACACCACAACCACCACACACAAACTGATTCACACATATCATTTCAATTTCTACAGTTGGGCTCACCTAAAGTTTAGAAACTGCAGTTCTAATCCCTTCCTACGTACTCTACCTCCCAAACTCTTGAATCACAAAAATGATTAAATGTTTTATTGTCATGCTTTAAAGTAATTAACATTTTTATTTTTGTTTACTTCCTAAAGTGTCATAATAACATTTAGTTGCTTAAACCAAAGATAAGTATTGGAGTTTAAAAATAAAAAGTTTGTAGTTTTTTCAGGAACTTCCATACTGTTCCCCATAGAGACTATATTAGTTTACCTTTCCAGAAACAGTGTATAAGACTTCCTTTTTCTCTGTATTCTCATCAGAATTTGCGAATTTTTTTTTTGTCTTTTTGATAATCACCATCCTACCTGGGGTGACATGTTACCTCATTTTGGTTTTGATTTGCATTTTTCTGATGATTAGTTATGTTGACCTTTATTTCATATATTTTTTAGTCTTTTGTATGTCTCCTTACTGGGCACTTATCTAAAGGAAAGGAAATCAGTATATCAAAAGACATCAGCCACCCTCATGTTTATTGCAGCACTATTCAAAATATGGAATAAACCTAGGTGTGAAATGAATGGATAAAGAAAAAATATGGTATATATACACAATGTAATACTATTCAGACATTAAAAAAGAAGAAAATCCTGTCATACATGCAATGTGGATAAAACTGGAGAACATTATGTTAAGTGAAATAAGACAGTTAACAGAAAGTTAAATACTGTATGTTCCCACTCATGTGGAAGCCAAATGAAAGGTGACCTCATAGAAGTAAAAAGTAGGACAGAGAATACTAGAGGTAGGGAAGGATAGGAGAAAGGGGAGATAGGGAGAGATTTTTTTACCAGATACAAAATTACAGCTAGATAGGAGGAATATGTTCTAATATTCTGTAGTACTGTAGCATGACTATAGTTGACAATGATATATAATTCCAAATAGCTAGAAGAAGGATATTGGATGCTCCCAACACAAAGAAATAATGTTTCAGATGACGAATATGCTAATTGATCTGATCACTATACATGATATTAATATATCACAGTATCATTATGTACTTTCTAAATATATACAATTATTGTATGTCTATTAAAAAATTAAAAATATTAAAAAATTGTAAAACATAAAAAATAGAAAGTCTGAAATAGAAAGCCAATATACATGAGGACAGGAATTTGGAAACCTGAAATCAGCAAGAATAATGACAGACAGGATGATGACCATTGTTGGTCACGACACAGTGACTCACAGAGTTTAATTATTTAGGAAGTAATTCTCAAGGCTGAATTGCATGTAGCAAAATTATTATGCTAAAAATAAAAATAGAGACTAAGCCTAGAGTCAATCCTCAAAACCTTCTCTCTACTTCCTCTAATGTTTAAAGGGTACTTTGACAAAAAAAAAAAAAAAAAATTGACCAAAACTAGAATACAGCCTGGCTTCTCCCAGTCTTGAACCCATAGACTCATATTTAGTCCTACAGACGTTGAACCCATAGACTCATATTTAGTCCTACAGACGTGGCTGAGATTTAATCAACAAAATTTTGATCTTTATTCAGCAAAGTCTCCATTTTTATAGTCTATGTACAAGGATAGCACAATTTGGAGAGAAGTTTGTTGTCCTTATTTAAGGAAACATGGTAAAGAAGAGAACTGACACAGTTGCCCGAGCCCACAGCGGGACCAGAGAAGGTGTGGGAAGGGCAATGACAAGCTGGTAGCTGCGGTAGTTTGTGTGGCCCTGCCGTCAAACAGCAGGTATTACAGCATTAATTTGGAGCACAAGCGGACAAAATGGTGACTATTCCTTATGGAAACTAAGAAAAGAGTTCCCAAGCTCATGAGAAATTTCCTTAAATAATTAGAATCATAAAGGGCGTAAACTCTTTATGATTAGAATCGTAAAGGAGCTAAAACCAGACAACCCTGCTTTCATATAGTCCAGTGACAGTACTGTAAGTCCTCTTCATCCCTGTTACATGGGGAGTTTATATATGAGAAGAAAAAATGGCTCGTGCTTGCACTGATACACAAAACTTAAGTGTGAATATTAGGTATATCTATTCCTGAACACCTCACACTGTTTTCTTGTACAGAGGAATCTAGCCCATCTTCCTCTAGTACTCTCCACTTACTGACCCTCCTCTAGGGCTCAGCTGGTTACACAAAATAGCCATTCAAGGTGTGTTTCCCAACAAAGTTAATTCTTTCCTGAGGATAGGTACCGGATATGTCATTTTAAAGCCATATTTATAAAAATTTGGGTTTGTGCAAGTATCTTTTGAGTCTTTTAAATATATTTGCAAAGTTTTGGTTTATACAAATATCTTTTATAATTAGATACATGCTGAAAATCTATTTAAACAGAGGCTTAAAGAAAATTCACTGAAGCTCTACAAACTCTTTGTAATTGCTAGTTGGGATGTGGCAAACAGAATGACAACTTTCTTACATCAATTTCTATGAGTGCAATCATCAAGGGATGTTAACAACTAAAGTGTAGGAGGAAAACATCATTTTTAACAAGAAACATTTGATTGCAGATGAACCGCTCTAAGACATAACAAATAACTGATAATTTGTCATCAACCTCATTATCAACAAATATTCACTAAGCCCATCAATGGTGTGCATATGCTTTGTACAAGATTCTTTTAGGTTCTTGGCAATGTAAATTCCCTGAAGACCCTAAAGAGGAGGAAAGATTTATAAATATCTTAGAAAGAGAGAAGTTATTATTGATTCAAAAATTTAACATTTGGCATTCTAAGTAGGCCACAACTATTTCTGGCATATGCATAGCATGACACACATTTTTAAAAAATTATATATAAAGGTAGCAAATTTCCTAAAGTTACCATTTAGATAATAAGCTTTAGCCAATATCTATATGTTTTTTTTATATTAAACTGTTCAAGATAATTTATTTTGTCTGTTTTTGGTTTATTTTACTCTGTATTATTTTATTCCTCAGCGTAGGAATACCACTTAGGTGGGTTTTATCAGTCAAGTCTACCATGTCGTTTTGTCTGTTTTAATAATAAAATCAGACTAATCCTTGAAAGAGTACCAATCTCACATGGATTAGGACCTTAGACCATCAGACAGATACAAACACACATACAAGCGACATCATGCAATGTTACTAGCTATGTTGGGTCTCTACTCCCCCAAACCAACATGAAGCTATTACTGAATAATAGGCAACCAGTCAAAATGTTAGGATGAGCATAGGAAAAGATTTTCAACATCACTAGCCACCAGGCATATGCAAATCAAAACCACAGTGAGATACTTCTTCACACTAGGATGCCTATAATCAAGAAGACAGATAATAACAAGGAGGCTGTTGTTGAGACTATGGAGAAATGAGCACCCTTATGCATTGCAGAGGTAAAATGCAGCCACATCGGAAAACACTCTGGCAGTTCTAAAAAGATAACACAGAGTTACCTTATAACATATCAATTTCACTGTTAGAGAGATGAAAACGTATGTCCACACAAAAATTTGTACATGCGTGTCCATAACAGAATTTTTCATAATAGTTAAAAAGTGGAAGCAACCCAAATGTACATCGACTGGATAAATAAAATGTGATCTATCCACAAAATGTAGTATTATTTGGAAATAAAGAAGTGAACTACTGATACGTGCTATAACATGGACAAACCTTGTAAACATTATGCTAAGTGAAAGAAGCCAGTCCGCAAAGACTGCATATTTGTTGATTCCATCTATACTATATGTCCAGAATAGCAGTTAATTAGTGGTTCCCTAGGTTTGGAATAGGTTGGGTTGGAGGGTAATGGAGAGTGACTGCTAATGAGTACAGTTTCTTTATGGGGTAGTGCAAATGCCACACATTTGATAGTGGTGGTGGCTGCGGAGCAATGTGAACATACTAAAATCCATTGAATTATATCCTGTAAGTGGGTAAATTGCACGGTGTGTGAATTATATCTTAATAAAGCTGTTTTACATAAAACATATAATATAATTTGAGTTGGGGTTGAAGATGGCTAAACTAGAGACATCAGATGCCAGTTTTCCTCAGAAAAAAGAGCCAGAATTATAAACAGGTGATCGTGACTCAAATAGAATATCATGAGGAGAATTCTGGAGCCCAGCAGGGAACTCACAGGAACAGACTGGGGCACAGAAGAGGAAGGAAGTGAGAGGCCAGATTGGCTGACAGTGATCAGCCAGGAGCCCGGAGGAACTTCATATCTCATGGAAAGGGTACGTGGGAGTGTTTTGGTTTCCTTCGTCCCTGAGGCAGACTGCCAAAATCCAAACTGTCAGAGAGTACTTCAGCCCTCGTGAAGCTGGATGTTGGTGTGGATGGTGATTTGGGGACTTCCTGAGGGCATGATACCAGTCTATGAACTCACACAGGGTTGTTCACCTTCCCCCAGACAGTGGCCGGATGCCAGTGTTGGGGCACAGCCACCAGGGGACCATAACCTCCCTAGAGAACATTAGCCTTTGTGTTTCTACATCCCACGAGCTTCTGTTGACATTCTCCAGTCCCTGCTTGGAGGGCAGCAGTGCCACAGGGCTGGCTGAACTCGGGGGAGCTGCAGGCTTCCCCAGTAATCTAGCCCCTAGGTAGTGCTTCTCCTAAGGGAAGGGAGAGTGCATTGCAGCAAGGGGGCAGCCCCTGGGACAAAGGAAACCAGAGCACATACTTTTCTATGCCTGAAAGCATAGCTCACCTTTGTGGGCTGTGAGCGGTAGCACCACTTCCAGCAGATACATAGACTCTGTGTGTCACTTTACAAGGGAGGAGTGAAATCCTGTCCCACCAGCTGAGTGTCCTCCATGCTCAAGCCCAGGCATAAAGAGGGGGTCTTCTTCTCACCTTTCTTCCACTTCTTCAGACACAGCCATTGCAGTTTCCATGGGAAATTGGTACAAGCACACCAGAAGTCAGATACCACATGTTCTCACTTACAAGTGAGATCTACATAATGTATACACATGGACATAGAGAGTGGAACAGTAGACACTGGAGAGTCAGGAAGGGGAGAAGGTGGAAGGGGAGAGGGACAAGAAACTACTTCATGGGTACAATGTACATTATTCAGGTAATGGCTACACTAAAAACCCAGGCTTCACTACTATACAAGACAACCGTGTAACAAAATCATACTTGTACCCCATAAAATTGTACAAAAAATAATAATAAAAGTAAAAACAAGTGAAAAACTGGAAAACAAGATCTCAGCAGTTTCCTCTTATCCTCACTCGGATTTGGAGATGCTAATGAAATTCAGGCCAGCACTCTTTATTCTCGATGCTTGTATGAAATGAATCTCAGATTCTTGGCAAATTCCACGAAGATTAAGGGGAGTGAAATGATCCCTTGCCTAATTATTGTATTTCAAAAAAGGCAGCATTCACTGAAGCCTGACAGTGAAAAGTGAAATGATCCAACATGCTGTTTCTCCACAATTGAAAAGAATGAAAACAAGCAACCACTTATTGCCTCCAGACCCAGGGTTGGGTTGTCAATTTAGACACAACAAAGAACTATAATGTTGTGGCAGCTATGTTATAAAATGAAAGTAGGAAATTTGAAATTTGTGCTTTAGAAAATGTGCATAAAGTGAAGTTATGCCTCCCAAGATTACCTAATGAGCAATCTTGAACAGGATCCTTGCCGGGGGAGAAATTGTTTACACTCTAATGTTGGTATAGTGTTCCAAAACGCCTCAGTATATCTGATTTGACCTCAATCATAGCCTTTCAGACTTGGAAAAATCTACTCCAAAACTTAGGTTGAAATACAAGCTAAGAGATACTGATATTTTTAGAATATAAACATAACCACATCTTCTATAAACATACATATTTTCCTTTGTACTCCCTCCTATAATAAACAATAACATAGACATTTTGTAATCACTGATTTTTTTTCATAAATTCTTCACAATATTAACTCTGATATTTATGCTACGCAAGTCAATTTTCCTATGTGCAAAATACATAATAATAATGCATTCCAAGGTTGTCACCAGGAAATTAATGGAGATTGATCAAGAATGTTTACAAATCACTTTAAAATATTCTAGTATTTGACAACACAGCCTAAATTATAATAGTCATATAAATAGTACCTAGGCCAAGGTTCTATACATAGCAGTCTATCACCATGCTTTAACATGGCATATTATTAAAATAACAAAATGGTTTGCTAAGAACAGATAAACCTACAACATATTAATATATATATAATGTGCAGTTTAGTAAATGTTAGTGTATACACAATTATAATCAATAAGCTTTGATATTACTCAATATTTTTTATATTATTTTGTGGTTCATCCTTAATAAGGAACTAGTATGAATTCCTAGTCAATATGTTCAAGGTCTCAGTCCCTATTCCGGTTTGATATGTATTCCTCTTTTCCCATATTCTGCTGATCTACTTTTCCCCCCATACTCACAGGTGCCTCTTCCTTACTATCTGACTTTGATGGATTCTTACTCAGTTGAAACTCATTACTATTTGTAGAAAGTCATTATTCTTCATAAATTGATTTCTGTGAGGGTTTACTTTTTCCAATAAGCTTTGTAAGTTTTGGCTGCCACTTATACTTGTTATCCCAAGAAAATAATGATGAAAGTTACAGTGATTTCCCTTTGGTCAAGAGATTTCCTTTCTAATCGGTGTCTGGACCGATGGCAGCTTCTCCTATTGCCCCAAACCATGACTCTACCTGCATTAAGCACTAAATGTTCCATCAGCAACAACAGCTGAGAGGCTTAACTATTTAATCACTTTTTAATCACTCTGGCAAAGTTTCATTAGCAAGTTAAAAGTTATTGTTCCGATGGTTAAGTTTACAATTTTTATACAAATTATATCTAGATGATAATACTAATTTTAAAACAAAAGTATATAAAAATGAGTCTAGATGTATTCCATATCAAAAGTGTTATTTTATGTATTTTGCATTGCTTAAAAAGCTGGAATTGCTGTTCTTAAAAGATGTCATGGATACATGTTGAATTACTGGAGTATATTAGTTATCTATGCTATGTAATAAAATACTACACACTTAGTCTCTTACAACATTGTACACTTATTATTTCACAGTTTTTGTGAGTTAGGCATGTGAACATGGCTGCAGTGTCTTCAGTTTAAAGTCTTACAAGATTTCGGTGACAGTTTTGGCCAGGCAACATTCTCATCTGGTGACTGGGGAAGAGGTCCAAGTTTACTTGGGTTGTTGGTAGAATTCATTTCTTTGCAGCCATAGGACTGAGAATCTGGCTTCTTGCTGGCTTTCAGATAAAGGCTGCCCTTAGGTCCTGGAGGCTGCCTGCAGTTGCCTGTGATGTGGGCTTCCTCATCACAGGTGCTTACTTCATCAAGCCAGCAAGGAGTCTCCAGAGAGAGTCTGCTGACAAGACACTGTTATAAAGCATAACATAATCACAGAAGTGACATCCTATTACCTTTGCTATATTCTATTAGCTGGAAGCAAGTGACAGGTCCTATCTACATTCAATGGCAGTAGATAATACAAAAGCATAGGTAGGGCTCACACCTTTAATCCTAGCACTCTGGGAGGCCAAGGTGGGAGGATTGCTTGAGGCCAGGAGTTCAAGACCAGCTCTGAGAAAGACTGAGACCTGGTCTCTACAAAAAATAGAAAAATTAACCACATATGCTGGCATGCACCTATAGTACCATCACAAGCTGCTTGAGAGGCTGAGGAAGGAGGATCACTTGAGCCCAAGAGTTTGAGGTTGCAGTGAGCTCTGACGCCATTGCACCCTAGCCCAGGCAAAAGAGCAAGACCCTGTCTCAAAAAAAAAAAAAAAAAATACGAAAGTGTAAAAACCAGGTGAGGATAATTGGGGCCACCCTACATACAGTTTTTAACTAATTTAATTGAAAAGTAGCAGTACATTACATATAGTAATACATAGTTGTTATTCAGGGCATAATAACTGAAAATAGGTAGGTATTGTTCATCTGAGGCTGTATTTTTCTGAATATATTCCATGTAACTCTGTTTTAGTCCAATAATCTGTGGAGATATTATCTTCTTTGCTCCTCTTGTGATCCTACACGTCTTGACAAGTTTGCTAAGAATGCAAGCCCCTGGCTGCTCCTTTTGCAAGGCCATATTTCAAAATTGTTTATGTAGCTTATAACCTTCAGATGTTGTAATATCTCCCTGCTGTGGACACATGTAGGCTTGCTTAGTGCTTTCAATTAAAGCAAAAGAATCCCCAAGATTAATGCTCCCTATCTATGACACAAATCCACTGTGTGTATGTACAACATCCATCTGGACCTACTGTATAGTCTTTAAGGGACTCTGTAGCTACGAAAACTGACATAACAAGTAAGGTATTTGGTAATCATGCTGCTTGCTATACCATAAATAACGGAGTCCTTTGTTTTTGATTCAGAAACCTCATGCAGCATTGTAGGGGGGGAAAGGCATGCTTCAAATCATGGTTTGGGTATGGCAAAGTCATAACATGTAACCAAAACGTTTGTACCCCCATAATATCCTGAAATGAAAAAAAAGAAACCTCATGTTATCTACCAGCATCTATGAAAAGGTGAAAGGCTAACTTACTGGCTTGTAACTGGTATAAAATCAAAGGTCCTTCAAAGTTCTTATATCATCTAACCTCAGAATTTCAGATTATAGGACTAGTTTGTATTCCATTCATCCAAGTTTAAAATCACCAGACATCTAACAACTATTTTTTGCTGCTTATCCTTTTAGTCTGTTTTAAGATGCTTTGAATTTCACTTGCAAAAGCTAAATTAGCAAACAAAGCCCAGGGTACCTTTCAAGGTTTAGTAACTTGGCCTTTGCACTAAATTTGGAGTTGATCATGACCATTATGAAAGTCACAAATACCGTAAAGTTTCTGAGATCTAATGGAATTTCTGTTAAGATCTTCAAGTTGGGGGGAAAATGTGAGGGGAAGTCCTTCTTCATATATACAGTTTTGACAAGATACAACAAATTTTGTGAGGCTCCTATTTAGGGCACACCAGGCAGCATGATCAGAACATGCAGAAGCCTTCCCATGTGACATAGCTTGGATATTGGCCTCTCCAAATCTCATGTTTAAATTTGATCCCCAGTGTCGCCTAGTATGAGATGTTTGGGTCATGGGGGTGGATCCTTCATGAACGACTTGGTGCCCTCCCAGTGGCCATGAGTGAGTTCTCACTCTGTCAGTTCATGTGAGAGCTGGTTGTCAAAAAGAGCCTTGCACCCCCTCCTCCCTCTATTGCTCTTTCTCTTGCCATGTGACACGCCTGCTCCCCCTTCACCTTCTATCTTGATTGGAAGCTTCCTGAAGCCCTCACCAGAAGCAGATGCTGGTGCCATGTTTCTTGTATCATCTGCAGAACTATGAAACAAATAAACTTCTTTTCTTCTTAAGTTAATCAGTCTTAGGTATTCCTTTATAGCAATGCAAAATGGATATTACCACGTGTAAAATCTTAAGCTATATTGGGTTATATATTTCCTACTCCTTGATATTCAAACTTCTGTACATTGCCAGGGTACACTGTCTTCCCAACATAGGTTGTGATTTTCAGGTACCTTTCATAACATGAATTCTCCTTCCTGTCTCTATAATTTAAAGTAAATCATATTATAATCAATGGTCATAACTGATGGTTGTTAGAAAATAAATGCTGATAACTTCTGTTGCTGTATTAACAAACACAAAAATAGCAAACACATCTTCTGTATGTTTGTACTTGTGCAAAACTAAGATAAGCATTCATATACATTGTCCCACTTATCTTTATAAGAATATTTTAAGGCGGTATAATTATCAGTCCTATTTTATACTTAGGAAGATTTTGGTTTAGCAAGGTAATGTGTCTAAGATGGCACAGCTAAAAAGTGACATCTTTGAATGCCATGTGGTGGCTTTGAATCCATGTGAATTTGACCCTAAGACTTACCTTGTATGTAACATTTTCCCCTCAGAACCACTTTAGAGCTTTAGAGATGGATACATGTAGTATATGTACATTTTTATGCATATATAGAGAGAATATATATATATATAAATAAAATCAATGACTTGTAACTGACAATTTCTTTGGCAATGCTTAAAATAATTAACCATAAAATAACATATTTATTTTTAAGCAGTATTGCTTAATGAGGTATTCAAAATAGAAGACTTTCTGATAACCAATATATATATATAATTTTGGGCAATAAACACTTCTCTCTCTTACTTTTCAAATGATTTATATCTCTGTAACTTCAATAAATGTTATTAAAATAATCTTAATCATGTTGGTATAGTCATAATTTTAGATATTATAGGAGAGAAATGGGTAGGCTCAAGCTCTATGGAATAACTAAGTAGAATTACAAAATATCATGGCAGTTCCTTTTGATTTTTTATTATAAAATATAATGTCAGTTCCTTTTGATTACAAAATATGCCAATTCCTTTTGATTTTTGATTATTTCTCCCATTTTCATAAAGTGAAATATGGAAACATAACTCTAGAGGTTTGTAATTTGGCTTTCTGCAAAGTGTATTTTTGATTCACTGGTGAAAGTTTTCATTTCTTCTGTGATTTCTTTAAACCAAAATATATTCATTGCCAAATGAAAAGGATGATACCTGGGCAAAGAGAAGTAAAGTAACAATTTACTTCAAGTTCTCTTTTAATATTTGACATGGAATAGAGTTCAAAGTTTAAGCGACATTATAAGGTGCATCTGTTGAGATGAGAATGAAAATCTTGTATGTCTTAGATTGAGTGGAACAACTTCCTTGTGACATTTTATGTCAAAGAGTACTCTGTTTTATAGGTTTAAAACATGAAGAATCATTATTCAAGGACAAAAGGATCATTACACACACACACGTGCATATATATACGTGTGCCCATTTATATATATGTGTGTATTGATATGTATTTACTCACACTTCTTTTTAAGACTCAATTTAGAGTCATATTCACAATATTATTTGTTGTACTTATTAAGCTTTTATTTAAATACAAACAAAATGACTTTAACAGAAAGCACAAAGAGGCCAAGGCCAATGAGAAGTGTTCTTGGTAATGTTCTTCCTAGATTACTTTCTGTACATAAAAGTTATAGATCAATTTTTTAAATAAAAAATGATCTATTATTGGGAAACCTAAACCATTATATGTGCAAGAACTAATTTCTTAAACTGAAGATAATTTGATTTTGGGGAAACTTCAAGCTTTTCCAAAAAGCTTACTAGCATTCAAAAATCATGAGTTAGACTATATGCAGAAACAAATTGTTTTAAAATAAATCATTTTTAAAAGCAACAGAATTTATGGCAATAATATTATTATATTGAGAGGATGGATTTGACAGGAGCTGCCAACACAATCTTCCAAGCAGTTTGAAACTGTTCCTCTCAGAAATGGGCGATGGAACAACCCTCGAATCCTAGAGCTGGACACAGTTGCCTTTTCTTTGGAGGACATATAATAAGATATTTTGAAAAGTGTTCCCTTCAGGCCCAAATATTGTCACAGGAGCAGATATACACACTTAAGGGCAGTGTGCTCATGCTGATGTGCCTGTATGTACCTTAATAAACTAATTTTAGTTTTCTTTGTAATATGCAGGGCCCTCTATCATGCAGGGCACAGAGCAGGGGCCCCTTTGCCAGGGTCTAAGGGTGGTACTACTCACAACAACCAAATTAAACCAGTATTGTTGCTATCCTCATTTGAGGATATGAGGAAATGAGGGTACAATGAGGAAACCAAGACACAGAATAGTTAAGTAATTTACCCAAACATAGCAAGGTAGGAAACAGCATACCCAGATGCAACCTAATCAA
The DNA here is from genome assembly GCA_963574695.1 of Propithecus perrieri. Lineage (NCBI taxonomy): Eukaryota > Metazoa > Chordata > Mammalia > Primates > Indriidae > Propithecus > Propithecus perrieri. The sequence continues at coordinate 25,547 of CAUYRB010069043.1, forward strand.
GATAAACCCAGAACTTATGATTTAACAACTATGCTGAATAGTACCGTGAAACTTTTAGGACTGCTGATGGCTAAATCATATGTTGTCCCCACCCAATCCTTACAGACCTCAGAGCTCTTCAATCTGATCCTTCTCTACTGCTAGAGAATTAGCTGCTATACCTTTGCTCTGAACTGCTTCTACATGTATTGTTGTTTATTGCTTTCTTTATTTTTCTCCCCTCCCCTCCCCTCTTCTCCCCTCCCCTTCCCTGACCTTTTTTCTCCTCTCCTGTGATTATATACACCTAATTTCCATTCCACCAATGTTTCTGTTTTAGATGATGCAATGCCAAATAAAAAAACAAAAACCAAAAAACTCTTTGTCTGCTATTGTTCTTAATGAAGGCAACGATTTTAAAATAAACTAAATCGTATACCTGCTAAATTATGAAAATTGTTCTATTACTTTGACTTTATATTTTTCATCTTGCCCCATTTTAACTGTTTATGGAAAGCAGAAAGACTTGAATGTGTAGTATGTGATTAAACTTCGTAGTCACGTTGAGTTCCAGTGGAATTTTCCATATTGACATATCTACTTTTCCACTTATTCAGGTCTCATTTTTGCTTACTATAAAGAAAGCACATATTAATTCTTACTGTCTTTGAAAACTGGATGGTGAACAAAAGTGTTACAAAATTTTTATGTATGTATTAGAGTTTTGCTTTTAAGTTAACTTTTATTAAACAACTTTCTCCTATTTTCATTAGCAAGTATTAGTGAGTGTTTTGTTTCCAGGGAAAATGGGCAGTGCTGAGTTATATCCATCAAATAATAAAGCAAGTTCTATATCCCACCTCAGATCGTTTAATTACTTTATAATTTTAAGGGAAATTTTTTAAAGTTCTACTTCTAAATATTTCAGAATGAGAGGTATTAATAAAATAAACTGGTGTCAGCTTGTGCAGGAAAAACTTTTCTAGTAGTATTGTTATGATTATGTTACCATGATGAGAAAAAAGCAAGTCATACTACGCAGGTTCCTGTGGGAAATGAGTTTTGATTCAAAATGCAGTATAGACAGGAAATAAATTTGTGTTAGTGACATCTGGCCACAAATTCATTTTAAACCTTGAGTATTAATTAAACTTTGTTTCTTTCAGTAGGACAAAAAATGGAGCTGATACAAATTCTTTCTTTTTCTCTAAATGCTTTAGGAGAAAAGCAGAACTTTACAAGAAGTATGTTCCCATTACCCATGTAACAATCTTGGAAGAGAGGGGCCAGGGGGATGCTTATTCTCTTATGAACAGAAACAAGATGGAAGAGACCCCCAAAGAGAATGGATACCTGATACTGACATCTGTTTGGGGTAGATATTATGTGTATGTTCTCTTACTCAGTACTTTGAGCTGGAGTTCAATACTAATCACTTCACCTGTGGACAAAGCACCCAATGGGGGCCAGCTAAAGTCCATCATGGCCCCAAAGGGACTATTAAAATCACATTCTTCATCAACCACATGCATCTCACAGGGGTTTCTGAGATTTTTGTGCTTGAGGACCACGGATGAGAAAATGCTGAAGGTGAGGGGAGTGGACAGGCATTTGATATTACTTCCCTTTACTTTTAAAAATCTATTATACCCATAAAATACATGTGTACACACACACACGCACACACACACACACACACACACACACACACATAGCTTTAAGGTGATTGGTTCTAAAAACCATGTGGATGGGCTGGCAAGTATTTTTGACAAGATAATTCCTCCTCTTCAAATTTCTACAGCTAATGTCATTATTGAACCACTGTTTTATTATCAGTACACAAAAATATATAAAATGGCCTTTCAGTTTTCTAAAACACAGAGTTCTATCCACATCTTGAGTCCACATAGTATATCAAGTCTCAAAGGTTTCTATGGCTTTTTTAAAAAAGAACCTTTTGCCGGGAACGTGGCCAGTGTTCCCTGCAAAAAACCGGGTCCCTTTGGTAGAGTTGCAAGGGATAAGAAAATAATAGAGAGAAATGGAAAATGGGAGAAATAAAAGAATACACTGAGACAAAGATATAGTTTTATAAGTTTATAAAGATTATAGGCA
>CAUYRB010069044.1:0-10743 GCA_963574695.1 Propithecus perrieri
ACCAGGCGCAGTGGCTCACGCTTGTAATCCTAGCACTCTGGGAGGCTGAGGCTGGAGGATCACTTGAGGTCAGGAGTTCGAGACCAGTCTGAACAAGAGCAAGACCTCGTTTCTACTAAAAATAGAAAAATTAGCCGGGCACGACGGCGCATGCCTGTAGTCCCAGGTACTGGGTAGGCTGAGGCAGGAGGATCACTTAAGCCCAGGAGTTTGAGGTTGCTGTGAGCTAGGCTGACGCCACGGCACTCTAGCCCAGACAACAGAGCAAGACTCTGTCTCAAAAAAAAAAAAAGAAACTAAAGAAAACTAAGCAAGAAAGCGACGGTCTGAGACCCTCAGAGAAAGCTCTGGACAAAGGAGAAGTTAGAACCTTTCATCTGCTTCTCCTCCTCGCTTCCCTTTGCAGTGTATATAGCTGCCTTCCGTTCTCTCTCCCTCCCCGACCTGGAATCTATTTTCTTCTCAGTCTGAATCTTTCTTCCTCTTCCCCCTCAATATCTTCCCACCCACCCCTCCTGTCCCTATTTTTTTTCACCGCTTGAAAGCCTATAACATGAAAGCGAAGTATCTTGCTTAATATTTGTTTACTTAGGAACAGTGAGTTTTATGTACACTGTTCTTAATTAAATTCTCAGCAAGTTTCTATTTGTGGATGGAGAGACATTCCGCCCAAGAAGGGGGGCTTTAGAATCTTGGCACCTTATTACGGATTCACCCCCAGCACTTGGAAGGAACACTTGGGAATTCAGTCTTCCATTTGGGGCCCATGAAGCTATTTGTGTTCTCAGCAACACCAATTATTGGCAATTTCGCTCTGCGAGGGAGGTGGATTTCCTCCCAGACATCCTGGAGTGGTGCTTCAGGAGGAGTGGTGACTCGCTACTTCATCTGTGTGGGCGGCGGATGAAGGATCATGCAAAGTGCCAGGCAGCGTATCTGCTAGGAAGCACTTGGTCTCCACCCAAACCGCAGTCTGGAGTCCTTGCTCCCTGCTGTCACTTTGGAGAGTCCTCTCCAAATGACTGCAACAAGGGAGAAAGCTTCCCTCCTCTCCTCTTGCCATTCTTCCTCTACACGACTTTCCTCACAACCAGCTAAATGTCACCTCCCCCGAGGCGCCTTCCCTGGCTCCCTGGAGGGGGCAGGCACCCTCTGCTCCGTGCTCCTTGAATTTAGGACCCTCCTGCTTGTATAACTTGCTTCAGATCGTGTGTCTGCTTGTCAGGCGGCGGGGCATGGAGGATGGAGTTCTTATCTTGGTCAACTTGTCCCCCTGGGGGTTCAGCATGGACTATAAGCTTGGTAAACGTTTGCCGGGTAAATGAACACATGAACGAAAGGACTGAATGAGTGCCAGGGGGACTTACTAGAGCCTCAGACTGGCTGGTAGGAACTGCTGGGATGACAGCCGTCCAGAGATGGAAAGAGAAAGTCCAGGGTTTTCTCGCCCAGGGGAGGGTGTGGAGCCCAGAGGAGGCCCCAGCGACTGAATCTCTCCCACGTGCAGCCAGGATGCTCCATTCCTGTTGATTTTATACACTGGGGTTCTGGAAATGGAGTTCCACTTCTTGAAAAAGTTAGAAAACCAGTATTCTACATTCTCACCACAGCATTTTTTAAAGCATCGTGACCTACTGAAGGGAGGCTGGTCTAGGACCTAGGTTTACTGACTCCCTGTCCAGTGCTCACTCAGCTCAATGCCACAGCCAAGCCCGCCCAGAGACGTGGTTCTGGCTCCAAATGGGGGCCTTGCACCTGGAGGCTCAGCTGGAGGGGCATCCGCCCGGCCCTGAGAGCCGAGTCTCTCGGGGGGAGATGGGCTCAGACATGGGGGTGGGCAGCAAGGCTGCCATCCGCCTCCAGCTATGGGGAGAGGCCGGAGGAGACGGGATGGAGACCCCCAAATCAAGGTGAACCTCAACTGGGTTCAATGGGACCAGGACAAGGCCCCTTCCCCGGCCTAGACAGGGGGATTGGAGGTGGCCACAGCCCTGAAAGATGGAGGTCAGAACAGTCCTAGAACACGCGCCGGACCCCCGCTCGCCCGTCCCCGCACCCCGCGTTAAATGGAGGAGCAGGAGCCCTGGCGGCCTGCGACGCTGGGAGGCTGGGAGGCTGGGGGCGGGGCAGCAGCCGTGGCGCCACCTCCTGGCGCCCGCGGGGAGTGCAGCTCAAGCCCAGCCAGCCTCGGGCGTTGCGGGGTGTAGGCATGCGACCCAAAGAAGCCGATCAGCTGTTTACCCTTTTTTAAAATTACATATTATTATGGAAAACTTGAAATGAATGAACTCCCAGATACCCATCCTTCCCCTTCACCAATTATTAGCAGCTCAGGGCCAATCTGGCTTCCTCTTACCCATCCCCCCTGCCCCTCCCAATGTATTTGGAATTAAATCAAATTCCAGGCATCCTATCACTTCACCCCCAAGTGTTTCGGTATGTATCTCTAGAATAAGTGTTTTTAACAATGTAACCACAATACCATTATCTCATCGAAAAATAATAACAATAATAATCCCTTAGTATCATCCAGTATCCAAGTGTCTCATAAATTAATAAATGTTTTCCTACAGTTTATTAATCAGTGTCCTATTAAAGTCCACACATCGTGACTGGTTCAATGTCTTTTGAGTCTTTTTTAACCTACATGTTTCCCCTCTTTTTTTTTATTTTACTTGCAATTCCTTTGTTGAAGGAACCTGGTGGTTTGTCCTCACGCTCCAGTACTCTGGGGTTTTGTCGTTGAGATTCTATGGTATCATTTCTTGTGTTCCCCAGATTTTCTGAGTTGTAAATTCTGTCAGTTGCAGTCGAATCTGGAGGTTTGTTCAGGTTGAGGTTTGATCTTCTGTCAAATCTGTAATACTTCAGAGGAGCTCTTGCCTTCTGTCAGGAGGCAGGTGACATCTACTGGCCTCTCTTGTGGCATCCGCAGCCATTGACGATCATTACCTACATTCATTATTTCACCTGAGCTTGCAAAACGTGATATTCTCATTCCATCATTAGCTGTTTGCTTTGAAATCGGAGATGCACTCCTCACTCTGTGCCCTTTGCTGTTGGTACGACAAGGCATTTGAAGAAGTTTCTGGCATTTTTTTAAATTTGTAAGCTGATGTAAATTATATGGTTATTGGCTAGAAATCCTGAGTTATGAACTGTACGTATCTATAGTTTTTAAAAAGAACAAAACAACCAAAAGTTGTCATTGAGGCTGTGAGGGAAGATACCTTTCGGAGATGCCATAGCTCAGGGCATGCGGTGTGAGGTGGCACCTGTTGCCACTGCGTCCATTTAGCTTCCATTTAGCTTCAGGTTGTGTGTTTGTGTATCGTGACATAACGTTCTGCTGCCACTCTTAGCCGTAGACAAAGGAGGTCAGCTGAAATGAAAAGCGTTTGCATTTTTTTTAAGTTAAGTGCAGTAGTTTTTAAATTGTTTTAAAACAAACTGTAGAACTTTTCACTGTCAGCAAATTGAAGAGCCACTGTATCAATGAAATTTCAAAGAATTTTCTGTACTTAAACACAATTTGCAATGTTCTATTATTTTTTTTGTATGTTTAGAATGCTGAATTTTTCTTTTCTTTTCTATTTCTTTTTTTTTTTTTTTTTTTTTTAAAGACAGGGTCTCGCTCTGTTGCCCATGCTGGAGCACAGTGGTGCAATCATAGCTCACTACGACCTTGAACTCCTGGGCTCAAGTGAATCTCCTGCTGCAGCCTCCCAAATAGCGGGGACTACAGGCACACACCACCACACCCCACTCATTTTTTTTTAATATTTTGTAGAGATGGCATCTCACTATGTTGCCCAGGCTGGCTGAAATTTTTTTGAAGTTAAATAAACAGTATCACATTTTTTACAAAATCAGAAATTCATTATTGATATAGGCATAACATAACAGTATTTACAATAAAGATAAATGGGTTATAGTCATCAATCAAAAGACAGGAAGTCTAAGATTAGATGAGCAATGTAAGATCCAGGAGTGTGCTATTTTCAAGCAAACACAGAAGGATACGGAGAGATTGAAGAGAAAAGGATTTAAAAGGATATATTAGACAAACATGAACCAAAGGAAAGCTAAGGTGCTTATCCTAATATCTGACAATTATAATTCAATGCAAACAATAGCATCATAGAAAGAACTATAGATTTTCACATAGCCACCCATGAACATATGTTTTCACTAAAAACGATAGCTTCAAAATACATAAAACACCAAATTACAGAATCTCACAGAGAAATAAATAAACCAATTGTTATTTAGAGAATTTAATTCGTCTCTCCTAGGAACTGACCAAGCAGACAAATAAACATCTCAATCAGCAAGCTAATACCTACATGCAGAAAACTATACCCTGCAGTCAGGATGGTGATTTCTGCTCCCAGAATTCCTAACAGGCCTGGCTCCACAGGTGACTCCTAAATCTCTGTAAGGCCCAGTTCTGCTGGCAGTGTGATGGGGTCAGACCCCTATGCCTCTCTACCTTAGCACACACACAGAGAACCTCCCTTAGACTCGAGTGACAGGGCCTCCCTGCCTTGTGCCCTATTTGGATGGCCCTTCTCTGGTCTTCCTGTAGCCAAGCCCTGGCCCACAGGGCAAAAAATCTGAAAGACCAAGAGCATATGCCCACCTGTAGCCCCTCTACCTTCTTAGACCATGTTGCAGTGCCCCAGAATTCCCTATCTAAATGATCTCGAGCCTGCTTCCAGGACTTGCATTACTCTTTTTTGGGGTCCTTCCTCCCAAGGGTGGACTGTCCCCAGTGTGTGCACCCCTGGCTCAAACGGCCAAAAGAAAGTCTTGCAGGGGAATAATAGAGATGGGAAGGCTTAGAAACACAAGGGCGAGTGACCAAAGCATGTAGGTAGACGCTCTGTGGTGCAAAGTTGGGGATGGGAAAAGAGGACAGGCCAGAGCCTCTGCCTGTGCTCTTGCCCCAGACCTGTCATATATTAGGGTTGTACACAAACATCATAACCCTGATCACACCCCTCCCTTTCCCTGCAAAGGTGGTGATAAAACACAAGGAGCAAAAACAATCATCGTGGGAGGCCTAATTATGGCGAGCAGCCTGGTGGTGCTGTATATAGACTCTGCTTTGAGAGAAATGTGCTGATTTATGCAGTTCCCAGCATTTGAAGGTGGAGACCAGACTGTGGCTGAATCAGATCAGTTCATTCCCTGGGACAAATTGCACCCCTGAGCTGCTGAGCAAAAATTGTAAAGGATTATCTGTCCCCATCCTGTCCTTCTTCCCCCAACCTGCTACCAGCTCCACCTTGGGTTTTCTGGTCACCCCTTTGAGCTCTGTCCCTTCCCCACCCCAGCCAGCACAAGGTCTGGCACAGAGTGGTGACTCATCACACATCTGCTGAGTGAATAAGCCTATTTCCTAAAGGGTAAGCACTATTGGATGGGGTGCATTGGACAAAACAGCCCAGCCTGGCCCCAAGCACGGTTCAAGATCTGAGCTATTGGGTCCAAGTCCCTGTTCTCACTAGCTCTTCTCCAGCTGTGTGCCAAGACACCTATTCTGGACTGAATTTCTGTGTCCCCCAAAATTCATTTGTTGAAGCCCTGACCACATATGTGATGATATGTGGAGAAGGAGCCTTTGGGAGGCAATTAGGGTTAGATTAGGTCATGAGAGTGGGGCCCTTGTGATAGAATTAGTGGCCTTATGAGAACAGGAGGAGAAAGAGATCACTTTCTCTCCACCATGAGAGGACATAGCAAGAAGGTGGCCACCTGCAAGCCAGGAAGAGAGCCCTCACCAGAACCAGACCTTGCTGGCATCCTGATCATGGACTTCTAGCCTCCAGAACTGTAAGAAAATGAATCTTTGTTGTTTAAGCCACCCAGTTTATAGTATTTTGCTATAGCAGCCCCAGCAGACTGACACAACACCCCCAGGCACTGCAGCACACATTGGGGGGAGGTGGGCACTGCAGGTTATCTTAAATCTTTGAGAGAAACACAATGACGTCATCTGTCAGGCACCCACAAACTACAGCTCGGGGTAGTTCACAGTTTCAACATTAGCTTGTGCTACATTGCTTCTGATGACATCATGTCTTTGCAAAGCTGGGTTTTCAGTGGTTACAGTGATAAAAAGCAAGTACCACGTGAAAATCAATGTAGAACAGGAAACGAGGGTAGCAGTGTACAACCTGATTTCGAATTGTGAGATGTTGTATGGTGCCCAACAGGCACACATAGCCCCATTACCATGTAATTCTGGTTATTTGCAATGGAATAAAAATATCTTTTTCTTTCAATTTATGTGAGTTGTTTTTTTCAAATGACGACTAACCTATTAGGACATAAATACTTATAAGTTGTTTGGACCTAACTACTTAATAAACAAAACTATCAGGTATTTCTTTTGGCCTTGGGGCACCATAAAAAAGTTACTAAGACACTAAAGGTATTGAGAACAGAAAAATTGTGGGAATCTCTGTTTTAGGCATTTTACTTTATTTTTCTGGGCCTCTTTTTTTTTATATGTTAACTGTGAATAATAAGTATATATCTCAAGGTTTTGATAGAATTAATTAAGAAGATATATGCAGTATTTCAAATGGTATCTGGTGCAAAATAACTTCTATATACATATTGTTATTATTGCATAGAGAGACCAGAGCAGTAGTTGGAATTACAGAGAAAATGTCTAAAATGCAGCAGAGAACAATTTTCCAAAATTCTCTTCTTTTATTAATAATGTAATTACCATATACCAAGTGCTTTGACATGCATTACAAAGAGGACTGGACTGGGAGTCAAAAGGAGATGTTTCCAGCCACAGTACAGCCTTGAAACCTTGTTGTAAGGAACCCCTCCCCCTAAAGCCTCAGTTTCCACATCTGTATATCACACCTGCAGTGGCGACATGGAGTTGGGGAGAAGGGAGCTAACACTCTTTCCTCAGGTGAGCAAACACCAACAGGGGCCAGGCCCCATATAGAGAAGTGCATCCTGTACTGGAAACCGTGCAAATATCAGGAAGTGAGCGGTTAATATTTTGCAGTTGATAAGCTGATTACAAACCATCCTTATCACTTATTGCATTGAGTTCCCCTCCGCCCTGCAGGCCACAATCTCAAGGAAAGAGTTTCTTGGCTTACTCTGAGTTGAAGGTAATTAAGCCAGTCAGAGTTTCAAAACCATCCACTTCGAACTGATTCAGACCTTTCACTAAATTAGACCATCTCAGACTGTGTCGAAATCGTGAGGTTTCTGCCAGCTGTATAATCAGTTCTGTATTCAATTCCTTAAATAGAGATTTGTTGATAAACCAACCTACCATTTTTAAAAATGTAGTTTTGTCTCCAAAAAAAATAATAGCTTTGCTTTAAAAAAAAAGATCTCAGTTTTCATCAGATCAAATTTCCTTTGCCATTCGCCTCTAGGGATCCTGAGGATTCTGATTTTTTTTTTTAATGCTGAGTTTATTCCTTTATTAGACAGTCATTGAAATCAACTCATTCCCAGAGAGGGGTGATTATGGATTCATTCCTTTTACAAGGCTGGTGGCTGACACAAGTGATACTGCTGGTAACTTTAAAAAAAATGTATTTTATAAAATGAGGACTGAGATTATTATAAAGCTTATTTTGACATGTTTTCATAAATTAAAAAAAATAAAACTGAAAAAAATGGTTTCTCTCAGTTGAAGGACTCTGCATATATAACCCCCGCAGGTGTGTGTGCCGTAATAAGGAATTTCAACTTTGTTGAACGAAGTGGGAAACAGACTCAATGAAGAATTGTATACAGGAGAGGAACTTGATCAGATTTATGTTAAAGAACTATCAGGGCAGTCAGGGAACGGCTGAACTGAAGGCAGGGAAGCCGGGACTTCAAAATCTGAAACCTCCCACAGAGGAGATGAGGCCAGACGAGGAAGAGGGGACCAGATAGGACTAGGAGACCAGACCGGATGAGGAAGAGGAGACCAGACCAGAAGAGGAAGAGCATGCTAAGTTCTTACTATGCAATACCTCATTCAGATCTCATGAACTATCCTATAAGATAGGTATTGTTCTTTATCTTGTTTACAGATAAGGAAACTAAGGCTTAGAGAAGTTATATAATCTGCCCAAGGTAACACCTGAACTCATGAAACTGAGAATCAAAACCAGGCCTGACACCAGAGTCTCTGCTCTTAGCCATTATGCAAGTCAGATACCTTCTGTCTGCCTATATGGTTGCTCCCACAGCTTCCTCCAAAGGTGTCCTCAGGCTGGCCCTGGAGCTGAGCCACAGCTGCTGTCCTGGTGATTTTCAACCCCAGATTTTATTTCTACTGTGGATGGGGGGAGGGGCATAGTCCTGGGCTGGAGGGCAGAAATTGGGCTTCTTGTGCTGTTCCGTCTCTGGACACAACGGGGTGAACTCTCAGCAGGCATCTCTTGCACTAGGCCTTACTTGCCCCATCAGTAACATGGGAAGAATAATCCTACACCTGGTGCCTGCCAAAATTACTCTTTTTTGAGATCATATATGGAAGAAATTTGCATAAAGATTAGCACTTATTAGACTATGTATAGATCTAGCCCCCAACCAAAGTTCCAGACTTAATTCCCAAAAGTTCCCAGCAAACTTGGAAAACATCCAAAGGATCCTTACCTCCCTGCCTTTGTTCATGCCTTTCCACATATATGAAAGGCCTCCTCATCTTCAACTACCATAATCCTACCTATCCAAAAGGCCTAGTTCATAGGCTTCCTCCTAGAAGGTGTTTGTGGACAGCTGTCCTTAAAGAGATCCATTTCTCCTACCTAATCTTTGGCTGTAAGCACATAAGACAGGCATCACTCCTAGCCTTACCATATAATTAGTGATGTATAGGACATCTCCTCTATGGAGGACATGTGTTGGTTTTTGCTTGCCTAATACCTTCCCCCCCTTTTAGTTAACAGCAACTTGATTTTCCTCTGGTGAACAACCTTCCCACGCTTTTAATCCATATGCTTTGGATGGGGTCAATCCCACTTCTAAATCCAGAGGTAGGCATGTGACGTAGGCCTATTCAGAGTTACTATAATGGGTTCAGTGTAAAGGCAGGTGACTCAGTAAAAAGCATTGAGAATTACTCCTAGGACTTTTGCTAGGACCACTGGCATAAAAACCTCTATTTTTACTACAATTAAATGTAAACATGGAGCTATGAGGGGCTTTCACATGGAAAAAAAAAAATTCCTGAGGAGGAAGCCACCCAAGAGCAGGTTATAGGAAGAGACCTAATCTGGAGGATAACATTGTTGGAAACCCTTGAATCTTAGATTCAGCTATTCCTGAAACTATTTTTTTTTTTTTTTTTTTGAGACAGAGTCTTGCTCTGTTGCCTGGGCTAGAGTGCCATGGCTTCAACCTAGCTCACAGCAACCTCAAACTCCTGGGCTCAAGCGATCCTCCTGCCTCAGCCTCCCGAGTAGCTGGGACTACAGGCATGCGCCACCATGCCCGGCTAATTTTTATATGTATATTTTTAGTTGTCCTCCTGAAACTGTTAATAGAAGTAACCTGCCTAGGACAAATAAATTCTGTCCCGGCCCACATTCTTTTTTTCCTTTTAAGCTAGTTTGTATCGGGTTTCTATAAAGTGGAATTAAAAGATAGGAACACATCCTCAATTTGTTTATGAACTCCAAGGGGCCAAAGAACAGATCTTTTTAACTTTACATCTCTTAGCATGGTTCCTGGTAAGACAGAGGGTCCTCGAGGTGTGATATTGATTCATTCAATCTCACTTTCCCTGAGCACCTACAATGAGCTGAGCTAAGCACTGGGACCACAAGGAATAATTAGACATAGTCCTTGCCCTCGAGGAGTTCTGAATTTAGTACAAGGAGGAGGTATGAAAATGAGCTCTTTATAATATAACTTGGGCTATAATAGAAATCCGAGCAAATTTTTGTGGAATTCCAGAGGGTTGGAGGTTTGGGGAGATGGGATGTGGGAAGGTTCCTCAGAGGAGGTGATATCTGAGTCGAGTTCTTAGAGAACAAATAGAAGTTCCTAGGCAGAGAAGTGGGCATGGGGAAAAGGTGTCCCAGGGATGAGGTATTACAGGTGGAGAGAACAAGATTATATGTTAATAATTATAAAATTAATAACAATATCACCATCTCCTGTTCTTCCTGTGGCCTCTTCACAAGCTCCTTCCTCTTTCTTTTCCTCTGCCTCACCTATCGGTGGAACCATCATAGTGGTTAAGAGCACAGGCTCTCAGCTCTGAAAGATTTTGGTTCTGCCAGACGGGGTGCCTCATGCCGATAACCCCAGTGACTCAGAAGGCTAAGGTAGGAGGATCACTTGAGCCCAGGAGTTTAAGATCAGCCTGAGCAACATGGTGTGACCCCATCTCTACAAAAATAGAAAACTTAGCCGGGCGTAGTGGTGCACGCCTGTAGTCCCAGCTACTTGGGAGGCTGAGGCAGGAGGATCGCTGGAGCCCAGAAGCTGGAGGATGCAATGAGCTATGATGACGCCACTGCATTCTAGCCTGGGCAACAGACTGAGACTTTGCCTCAAACAAACAAAAAGATTTGGTTCTGCACTTACTACCCACATGACCTTGAGCAAAAGCACTTACATTTTACAAATAAGGACAATAGTGTATTTGCCTTATAAGATTGTCAAGAACATTAAGCAAAATTACAAATATAAAGAATGTGCCTGGCACAAGGTAATTCTCAAGAAATGTTGGCTGCTATTATTTTTATTGTC
>CAUYRB010069046.1:0-13273 GCA_963574695.1 Propithecus perrieri
TCAGGGTGCTGTGTGCTGTATTCACCAGCCTCTTCGGGACAGTTCAAAACTGGTTATTTGTATACACAAGGAGTGCAATGCGCACCACCTGAAGGATGGACATATTTGAAACACGGACTTGGGGGGGGGGACCAAGGGCAACATACGTAACCTAAACATCTGTACCCCCATAATATGCTGAAATAAAAGAAAAAGAAAAAAAAACTGGTTTATCTTTTTAGATTCCGAAAATCATAAGAGTAATAAGATTTTTAGTTGATTATAGTCAACTGAAAGTTGGTCTAAGAGAAAAAGTTCGCTTAATGTTAATTAGTTTAATCTTTCTGTAAATCCGCTCCAAAAGCAAGATTGAATTAAATAATTGTGGTAATTATTATTTTTTTTTTCCTTTTAGTACGTGTGTCCTGACTATAATAATGTCCTTATCTGACAACTAATTCCACATCGCTGGGCCCTGCCCACCATGTTTGTATTACGCCCAACACCTGAGCTGATTAGATTAAAGGGGAACAACTGACCCAAACTGGGCTGACCACATTTCCTCTCTAAAATCTGGGAAGTGAAATTGAGAGATAGTGCTCTGTCCTTATAAGTCATTTTTATACTACTTAGAGTATTTCAATTTGGGATCTCTGGTGCTTCCATATTTAACCAGAAGCTTGGAAAAGCAGATATATCCAGTCTGTTGAAGAAAAAGGTGCAGCAATGTGGAGAGAGAAGTCAAGAAAAGAGATCGGAGGGCCTGGCGAGAGATGTACTTAGGTTTCCTGTGTCTGCTCATCGAGTTCTTTCCAGGCCTTGGTTCCAGTTCTTCTTGAAGCTCCCATGTTCCTACCTTTAGAATAATGTGTCCTATTTTAGAGTTGGTTACACACCAAACAAAAGAATGATACAGGAATGTAAGTAGAAAATTCTTCAAAATAGAAAAGAAACTTAATGATACCTCATAGGCCATTTATATTCATTTTCCTCTGCCCCATCTATATGGATCACTTAAATAGTCTCTAAGCATAGCCTATTTATTGTTTATTAAATAATGTGTTTTAAAAGGGCCAAAAGCTAAACCTTGAGAGAATACCAAGGCAAGATCTGACAGGATCACAGAGTCTTATTGCCGAAGGTGCACAGACCCTTCCGTGAGCCCCCTCCGCGTGCTCAGCCGTCATTATGGTGTGAGGCCTGGTGCAGAGATTAATATGACAAGGTGTCAACTCACAGCCAACTAGAGGGGACAGACAGTAAGCAAATGATTAGAGTGTAGAATGTGCCGTAATGGAAGCAGTTAGGGGTGTTGTGGGAGCACAGTGGATGGGGTATCTACTAGCTTTGCTTTGGAGGGTGAATTACAGCAGTCTTGAGGACTTCAAAGAGGGGGTGTTTTTTCTTGGAACTGTCAAGGATAGACAAGGGTAGAACATATTAATATTTCAAAATATGGCCTGCAGTAGATGAATGTAAGAGTCGAGCAGTTGGGGACATGCTAGACTGAGGGGAGGCCATGGGCAAAGGCAGGAAGGTGAAAGTAGTATGCGGTGTTTGGGGGCACTGTAGTTGTTTCAGAGTGGCTGTGACTCAGGGGCCACAGGGTGGCACAGTGTGTCGTGGAGATGGAACTGGCATAGAGGCAGGGACTGAGGAACAAAGGACCTTCTTACAGGGTTACCTCTTACAGGGTTTAGACTTTTCCTGCAGGTAATAGAAAATCACTGTTTGAACACACTCTCAGACCACTTTGAGAGCAAGCACATTTCATTTTTTAGAATACTCATTCTTCAGCCTGCCTTGTATTTGCAGTACAACTTCCTGTAGCTCCATCCACTGATTACAGACCTGCTTAGGGTGAGTCTAACACCTTCTTCATGTGATAATCCTGTAGAATTTAAAGTTGACCATTCTGCTTTTCCCTGAGTTTTCTCTCTCCTGTGATTAGCATCTTCCTCTCTGTCTGATTCCTGGCATGACAGGGTCTAAGGCCCTTTATCCTTCTCTTGACAGATTCCAGTTTGTTGATATCTTACTGAATTTACGACAGCTGGAACTAAGCTCAAGGTTCTCAGCGTGGTCCTGCACAATGGTGGGGCCGGGGCACACTCACTCACCGCAAACTCACTAAGACAAGAGGTGACCTCATCAGACCACAGGCTTCTATTGAGGCAACAGGGGCATAAGCTCAAGTCACTTTAGTTGAAAAGCTTTATTCTAAACTTGTGTATTTTAAAACTAAAGTGTCAAGCTATATTTATTGCCATCTTATTTGTTTAGAGAAGTGCTTTATTCCTCTCTGTTAAGGTAGTTTTAAGTTTTATCTCTTCGTCTTCCATAGACTGTTCCTTCCAGTTCTGAGTTAGCTGAGAATTTCATTTCAATCCTCATCCAGATCAGTCATAAGAGCTGAATAATTCAAATTCCTCTCTTTCCTACTTCTCTGTTACACCCATGGCCGATCATGTGCAGTATGCCACTGGGATGGGGATGTGTGTGCAAGGTGCACGGTGGGGTTGAAGCAATGACAGTGGCTGGGACAGGAGTGAGTGGGTTAGCCACTTCATCATCATCTCCCTGTCCATTCTTTAATGCATAAAACTAACCTTTTTTCAAAGGTTTGTAAATAATTCATGTAGATACAAGATGTGACTCAGGTCATGTCCCTTCTGATCACATTACCACATTACCAAAAGCAGTCTTTGAGGGTCTTCAGATGGTAACAACACCAAGAGTTGGCATATGTTGAATTCTTTAGTATGTATGTCAGTCTAAGGAGAGAAGCTGTGTAGAACCCAGAAGCGTGCCCATGCAGCTTCAAATAGCACAGCAGAATACAACACAAGAGGTGGCTTATTTGAATTTTTGCTGAAGTTGTGAAAAAATATTTAAGAACTAATAAATATGATAGTTTAAAAAAGAAACAAGGAAAGAACTTTATATATCATAACTAAAGAGGATTTATCCCAGATATACAAAGCTAGTTCAACATTTAAAAATCAATTCATGTATTCCGTCATATAAATGGCTAAAGAAGAAAACTATATGATCTTACCAATACATGCATAAATAGAATTTGACAAAAATCTAACAACCATTGGGGATAAATACTCTCAGCAAACTAGCAATAGAGAGAAACTTCTGCAATTAGATAAAAACAAAATCTACAAAAAATCTACAATTAACATGATACTTAAATGTGAGAAACTAGATACTTTCCCACTAAGATCAGGAACAAGGCAAGGATGTCTTCTTTTACCACTCTTATTAACTTTGTGAAAATTCTTACTCATGTAATAAGACAAAAAAGAAATACAAGGTATACAGATAGGAAAGGAAGTCATAGATCTGTCTTTGTTTATAGATGCTATGACTGTGTATACAGAAAATCTCAAAAGGAGGGCCGAATATGGTGTTTTACATCGGTAATGCTACCACTTGGGAGGATGAGGTAGGAGAATCATTTGAGGTCAGGAGTTTGGGACCAGCCTGAGCAAATAAATAAATAAATAAATCAAAAGAAAATCTTGAAATGAACAAAAAAACTCTTAGAACTAATTCTATGTGTATAATAACCTTGTTATAAGTGATTGAAGCAAATATGCAGAATACAAGGGTTAATATACAAAAGTCAATTTTTTTCCTATATATCAGCAATGAACAATTGTAATTTGAAATTAAAAATGTAGTCCAACATTTACATTAGCAGCAGAAAAGGAAATACTTAGGTATAAGTCTAACAAAATTTGGATAAGACATATACGAGGAAAACTACAAAAATCTGATTAAAGTCACCAAATAAGGTCTAAATAGAGTTACTGCATGTTCATGGATAGTAAGAGTGAATATCATGAAGTTACCAGTTCTTCCAGCTTGATCTATAAATTCAATGCAATAATTTTATCAAAGTCCCAGCATGGTGTGATATCCATACTTTATCGATATGGAGAAGCTGATTCAAAATTTGTAAGGAAAGGCAAAAGACCTAGAATAGTCAACGTGATATGAAAGAACAAAACCAGAAAACTGACACTAATTGGCTTCAAGACTTACTGTAAAGCTACAGTAATCAAGACAATGTGGTATTGGCAAAAGAATAGACAACTAGGTCAGTGGAATAGAACAGAGAGCACAGAAATAGGCCCATGCAAATACAGTTGGAAGATCTTTGACATATGAGCAAAGGCAATTCAATGGAGGAAAGATAGTCTTTTAAACAAATGATATTGGAACTACTCAACTATTACATACAAAAAATGAATCTATATCTTGATCTTACACCTTTTATAAAAATTATCTCAAAACAGATCATGGATCTAAATTTGAAGTGCAAAACTATAAAACTTCTAAGAGATAACAGGAGAAAATCTAGGCAATTTTGGGTATAACTATGAGTTTTTAAACACAACATTAAAAGTATGACCCATAAAAGAAAAACTTGCTAAGTGGAATTTTATTAAAATTAAGAACTTCTGCTGCATAAATGACACTGTTAAAAGAATGAGAAGATGAGCCAAAGACCGGGAGAAAATATTTGCCAAGATATATCTGATAAAAGGCTAGTTCCAAAATATACAGAAAACTCTTAAAACTCTGCAATAAGAAAACAAACAATCCAATTAAAAAGTGGGCAAAAGTCTGAACAGACACCTGACCAAAGAAAATATACAGATGGCAAATAAACATGAAAAGATGCTCAACATCATACGTCATTAGGGAATTTCAAATTAAAACAACAGTGAGATACCACTATGTACCTCTTAGGATGTTCAAAATCCAGAATGCTGACAACATCAAGTGCTGATGATGTTGTAGAATATTAGGAACTCTCATTCATTGCTGAGAGTACAAAATGGTACAGCCACTTTGGAAGACAATTTGGCGGTCACTTACAAAACTAGACATAGTCCTATCATATATTCCAGTACCAAAAGATATAGAGGAACCTTAAATGCATATTTGTAAATGAAAGAAGCCAGTCTTACAAGGCTAAATACATTACAATTACAAATATTTGGCATTCTGGAAAAAGTGAAACTATGTAGAAAGTGAAAAGATCAGTGGTGACAAGTTGTGGGAAGGGAGGGAGGAGTGAGTGCTTTCTGTTAATTTTCCTGTAATCCCAAAACTTCTCTAAAATCTAAAGTCTATTAATTAAGAAAAATTGAGATTCTTCTCCCCCCTACATGTGGCAAACTTGTTGGGAAGAGAAGAGGAAGGGGTAGAATGTTATTTGTGTCCCACACTTTTGCTTCTAATAATAATGAGCTGGAAAGTCCCTGTTAAAATGACAGGCTCTGTGGCTTGTGATATTGCTGAGATATCCTCTCCCACAGCCTGGGCGTTAGGTCTGGGTGGCCACCCGTGTTCATTTCCAAGTGTCTCATTTCTACAAACTCATCAACCCATAGGGGACTTAGATCCCACACTGATCTTGAGAATCCTTTGGCCCTACTACCCCTGGGGTTTCTCACTGGTCTCTTGCTCCTTATCCCACTCCCCCTCTTCCCTTTTCTTCTTAAGAAAGTGTGTTCCAGCAAAGGGCAGTAGGTGGATTGCTTTGAAAACATTTATTTTCTAATGTAGATTGAGCATCGATTTTGTCTCCACTTTCTTTAAAAACTGCAGAGTTTTATGATGATGATTTTTGAAATCAAGTTTTCTATTAGTGATGAGAAAAGTAAACATAAACATTGATGGCTACAATCTCGTCACAGACGCCCTTGGTCGGTTCTCTTAAGAACTCCAGCAACTTGGAATTACTGCCTAATATTTTCTTCATGAGATTAATAAAAAGTAAATGCATTAGATTCACCAAATTACTATTATATTAATTAGATCATAACTTGTTCATTTTATTTATTCAATAAACAATTACCGAAGAGCTGTCATACGGCAGAAATTGGGTCGGTTGTTGAGAATTCAGAGGTGGAGACAGAGCTCTTGGCCTAATGGAGTACTGATTTTAGTGATGATTAAATTAAGGCAATTTCTGCAAAGATGTTTGTCTTCCCTCCCTCCAGCATCCTGGCTGAATCCAGGTGATTGTGCTCTTTTATAGTGGAGCTACTCCGGATTCCTGTGATAGGATTATTCATTGAACGTGAATAATGGATTGGCTATTGACAATTCTGTAGAGCAGGGTTGATTATTAGCAAACTTGAAGTCCATGGAAGGATGTCAGTTACTGGAATGTCAAAAGGACTTATCAATGAAGATTTCTCATAATAAGGTGATACAATGACACATGTAATGAAAAATATATTATTGTGAATCTATAATGTGACTTTTTATTGTTTTTAGCAGTAACTTAAAAACATAATACAGCACAGTGTAACCATGTAGGTGATTCTACTTGTCTGGCTTCTCCTTGCACTACCCCTCAGACTCCTTTAAACTGTGGGTGATCCACTGAGGGTCTCTCTCCTCTCTCCTTTCTGTCTTTGATTACATATCTACCGTGTTCTGAAATGCCCATTCTAACTTCAGCTGCTGTTACTAGCTGTTGTATCTCCCTATTTTACTTTTCATAGCAATTTTCCTTATCTGAGATTATCTTGTTTGTGTATCTAGCTGATTTCCTGTCTCCCACACTAGAATGTAAACTCTTTTAGAACAAGATTCATCTGTCTTGTTCATTGCTCTATTTCCAGTATATAATAGGTGCTCAAAAACTGTTGGTTTTGGCCGGGAGCGGTGGTTCACGCCTGTAATCCTAGCTCTCTGGGAGGCTGAGGCGGGCGGATTGTTTGAGCTCAGGAGTTCGAAACCAGCCTGAGCAAGAGCGAGACCCTGTCTCTATTAAAAATAGAAAGAAATTAATTGGACAACTAAAAATATATATAGAAAAAATTAGGCGGGTATGGTGGCGCATGCCTGTAGTCCCAGCTACTCAGGAGGCTGAGGCAGGAGGATCACTTGAGCCCAGGAGTTTGAGGTTGCCGTGAGCTAGGCTGATGCCACGGCACTCTAGCCGGGGCAACACAGTGAGACTCTGTCTCAATAAAAAAAAAAAAAAAAAAAACTGTTGGTTTTGTTAGTGGAGGGAGGACTGAATGAATCAAGAAGGATTTGCTCTGAGGGACAGATAGAAAATACAGACCTCATGTGAAGATGCTCACTTTCCAATTGAGGAGACAACATGTCCACATTCGAAAGTATGGCCAAGGTGTGGTATGCAGAAGGACTGGCAGGTGACTTCTGTGGATGATCAAGAGAAGGAGCCATCATTGGGGATGGGCCCAGTGAGGAACAGCTTCATCGAGTTATATAACCTGCCTTTCGCAGGGGCTTCTCCCATGAAGCTTCCTGACAACTGGGATCTATAAATGAACGATTATCTCTGCTTGAGAGACCAGGTGAGACCACACGAAGAAATGCCCTACATGACCCTGCCCTCCCATCCTCTCCATGTACACTCCAATCACTCAATTCCTCCTCAAGAACTTTTACGTTTGCTGCCCTTTGACTTGGAGTGTTTTTCCTTAGACAGAAAAGTTGACTCTTCATCTTCCAAGTCTCATCCTACAGCACACTCTCTGAGAATACATGTTATCTGAAAATTTCTTGTCTGTGCTTTTAAAATATTTGTAATTAGAATGGAAGCTCCGTGGAGCACTGATCTTCCATGTACCTTTCATTATTCTCAGTATCTAGCACAGTGCTGGAAATTGTGTTATGTTTTTAATAAATGAGTGAATAAATGACTTTGAAGAATGGACTTTGGGGAAAGTGGCTCAGGCAGGAGGAGACAAATGAAGCAAACATGAGGACATACCAGGAGAGGAGAAGGCAGAAGTCAAAGCTTTGACGTAAGAAGCACCCTGGTTAGGCGAACTGTGAGGAGCAGGAAGGGGAGGGATGAAAGGAGAAGCTGGAGAAGTGAGCCAGGGTCGGGTTTCCAATGACTTTGTATGCCAGAGAGTCTGGGCTCTGCCCTTTGGCAAATGGGAGCCCTGGCGAGACTTCGGGCAGGGGAGATATGCAAGCATGTTTGTGCTTGGAAAGTCTTACCCACGTGTCAGCCTAATCCAGTTCAGAAACATACTAAAGCAATGACACTTTCGATATCAGTGTTACTACCACTGGCTCCGTTAAGGAGCTGGAGCTGACACTAACGAGCAAGCAATATTAAAGGGGCTCTTTCCATTGGCACGAGGTAATCTTAAATTTATTTTAGGTTTAAAAATTATACTAGTGAAGATATTCATAAAAATTCAAAATTACAGGAACATATGACTCCTTATAACATTTCAGCAGTGGTTCCAAAACTTGGAAGCAAGTAGAATGTCCTTCAATAGGCAAATGAATAAACAAACTGTGGTACATACATATTATGGAATATCGTTTAGCAATAAAAAGAAACCAACTATCAAGCCATGAAAAGACATGGAAGAATCTTAAATGTATATTGCTGAGTGAAAGAAGTCAGCACGGAAAAGTAGTCAGAATCATACAATATACATGCTGATACTGTTTTTCCAGGTATGCTATAAACTCCATGTAGGCAGAGTGTATTCCCATGTCTTGTATAATGTCTTTCATATATTTGTTTAATAAATATTCATCATTATAAATATTCACAGATAAATATACAGAATAAATGTACTATAATCTACCTTGTATCTAAATTATACTAATATAATTAGAGAGATTTTAACACTTTTGAGTAACTCAATAGAAACAATCTATTAAATAACATAGAAAAAAGCATCATATTTAAATGAAATAAAGAAATTGTCAAATCATTAAATCCAAGTCCTTTATTTCATAGGCCAAACACTACTGCTCTTATAGCTTTAGAAAATCTTAATTGTACATATGTGCTGGCTGTCACATAATAAAAGAAGATACTACTTTCAAATTCAATAAAATTTATTTCAATAGTCAATAAAATTTCAATATTATGAAAAAAAATGTTGAGCCAGTACTAGGGCGACTGCATGTGTGCATAGTGTGATTTCCTGTGCACAGAAGTTTGATTCTCTCATCCTCACGCAAATACTTTTCATCCTATGACTGATGGGCTTTTTGTTTTATAATTGTAACCTCTGTTAACACTGGGCTTTCTGTTCAAGCTGGTTGACTAACCTCTCCACTCCCACCACCTCGCAGAATCCCACTGAAATAACAGCAAATACAAACAAAGGTAATGCATTCATACAAACACTACAGGGGTGGAGAGGCTTGGGTAGCATACAGAACATTTATGCACAATTGCAGAAGAAAAATGACACATGAGTTCATTTTGTTTTAAAAACCACAGCTCAGAGCCCTTGCAGGAAATGGTTGCAGTGTCTATGGAGCTATGTTTCTGCAGTGATGAAAAAACTCTGGGCTCAGAGGGGGCAAGCATCTGGAAGAACTTTTTTTTCTTTTATTTTTCCAGCATCCCTTCATTTATTGGTGCATCAGTGAGCACAGTACCACGGGCCAATGACATTTTTCATTTCCGTTGGCAGTGTCTTTGAGAGCAAATTGCAAGATTTTGAAGGCTTCTCTGAGTCTTCTACTGATATTTAGCTCAATTTTGACAAGTATATCTTACTACTGCAATGTGTTAATGATCAATGAGTGTGTCAAATAATGACATCTTTACTGCAGGAAATTATGGGGTAATGCAGACATAATGCCTGGTATTATGACAAAAAGTGATTGATTTTGTCATCAAAATTGAAGTGTTCCTCTGGCTCAACTTGTTCTTTGCACATCTTCCTTAAATGTGACAAGCAGCGATAGCAGAGATGCTGCCTTCAGTACAAACTGTTGATTATTGATTAAACAGACTACACTTGGATGGCCTAAAATCCTAAAACCTCTGGAGTAATATAACACATAAAAGTGTTTCAGATTCACCGGAGCTTAAGATGGCTCACTGAGACTGTTCTGCTAGGCATGTTATGTGTCCTAGTCCATTTTGTGTTGCTATAAAGGAAATACCTGAGGCTGGGGAATTTATAAAGAAAAGAGGTTTATTTGGCTCACAGTTCTATAGACAGTACAAGAAGCATCGCACCAGCATGTTCTCCTGGCGAGGGCTTCAGGGAGCTTCCAATCAAGGCAGAAAGTGAAGGGGGAACAGGTGTGTCACATGGGGAGAGAGGGAGCAAGAGAAAGAGGGAGTTGCCAGGCTCTTTTAAACACCCAGCTCTGGCATGAATTAATAGAGGGAGAACTCATTCATTACCTAGGGGAGGGCACTAAGCCATTCATAAAGGATCTGCCCCCATGACTCAAACACCTCCCGCTTGGCCCCACCTCCACTGGGGATAAATTTCAACATGGGATTTGGAGGGGACAGATATTTAAACCATATAAACAGGAATCTTTCTCAATGTGCCAGTTCGTGAGCTGAATCAATGGTTCTACACCCCAGGTGTAATATATATTTAATTTTATCAATATTTTTTTCCTTTAGAGATAAGGACTCCCTATGTTGCCCAGGCTGGAGTGCAGTGGGGCCACAAGAAATCCTCCCACCTCAGCCTCCCGAGTAGCTGGGACTACAGGTGGGCACCACTGTGCCCAGCCCAGGTATTTTTGCAACGTCCCTCTGCTTATTAGTCTAGTCCCTACATCTATACAAATTACATGGTCAATGAGAGTCTATTTCTCTTGTGTCTTCCAAAACTATTTTACATTACCCCAAACAAATGACATCTTCCAGCGAATCTTCCTCATTTGTAAAAATGAAGTTTTAAAAATTGGCAAATAAAACGACTACTTTAAGAATTTTCCTTTATTTAAAAACAATAAATGGTTAGGAATTTATATAATAATGCAAACAGTTGCATTTATAGCCACAGTCCTTTGCTCATTTTGCATGAGGCTACCGTTAACATCGTATGTAAATAACATTCTGTTGTTCCTAGAAGGAACTTAATCGATATATATGTTATATGTGTTCCGACTGTTGTACTAGCCTGCCTTTCTCTCATCTCCCCCACTCCCCTCTAGCCTCCCTGTTTCCTGAGACACAACAATATTGAAATTAGGCCAATTAATAACCCTACAATGGCCTCTAACTGTTCAAGTGAAAGGAAGAGTCATGTATTTCTCATTTTAAAGTGATTTAAATTTAAATCAAGTGATTTTGATTTAAATCAAAAGCTAGAAATGATTAAGCATAGTGAGGAAGGCATGTTGAAAGCCCAGACAGGCTAAAAGCTAGACCTCTTGCACCAAACAGTTAGCCAAGTTGTGAATGCAAAGAAAAAGTTCTTGAAGAAAATTAAAAGTGCTACTCCAGTGAACACATGAGTGAAAAGAGAGTGAAATATACTTATTGCTGCTATGGAGAAAGTTTGAGTGATCTGGATAGAAAAATCAAACCATAAAATAAGATAAAATAAAATAAAATAAAGCTACCACATTCCTTGAAGCCAAAGCCTATCCAGAGCCAGGCCCTGTCTTCAGTTCTGTGAAGGCCAAGAGGAGTGAGGAAGGTGCAGAAGAAAAGTTGGAAGCTGTTAGAGGTTGGTTCATGAGGTTGAAGGAAAGGAGTCATCTCTATAACATAAAAACGCAAGCTGAAGCAGCAAGTGCTAATGTAGAAGCTATTAATACAAGTTATCCAGAAGATCTAGCTAAGATAATTGGTGAAGGTGGCTACACAAAACAAGAGATTTTCAATCAGCCTTCTGCTGGAAGAAGATATCATCTAGGACTTTCATAGCTAGAGAGGAGAAGTCAATGGCTGGCCTCAAAACTTCAAGGGACAGGCTGACTCTCTTGTTAGGGGCTAACGCAGCTGGTGACCTTAAGTTGAAGCCAGTGCTCATTTACTGTTATGAAAATCCTAGCATCCTTAAGAATTATGTCCACTGACAGATGAATGAATAAAGAAAATGTGGTACAATGGAATGTTATGGAGTCTTTAAAAAGAGGGAAATTTCTATCATTTGTGTGACAATATGGATGGACTTGGAAGACATTAAGCTAAGTGAAATAAGCCAGGCAGAGAAAGAGAAATAGTGAATGATCTCTCTTATACATGAAATCTAAAAATAGCAAAGTCATAAAAACTGACAATAGATTAGTGGTCACCAGAGCCTGGGGGTAAGGGAAATAGGGAAATGTTTGTGAAAAGGTGCAAAATTTCAGTTAAATAGGATGAATAAGTTCTGGAGATCTAAAGTGTACAACATAGTGATGATAGTTAATAATACTGTATTGTGTACTTGAAGTTTGGTAAGAGTAGATCTTAAATGTTCTCACCATGAAATTAAATAAAGTAAAATAAAATAAAAGATAAAATAAATAGCTAACTGGGTGAGGTGATGAACATGTTAGCAAGCTTGATAGTGGTAATCATTTCATAATGTATAGGTATATCAGCACTTCAGGTTTTATACCTTAAATATTAAATATAGAAAATTTTTATTTGTCAATTACATCTCAATAAAGCTGGGGAAAAAGATATAAAGAAAAAAAAATAAGGACAAGTGGAAGTTTATAGTCAAGGAGTAGGGTGTGGTTTAGTGGATAGAAAATTACTTAGGAAATGTTAAAGCTAGGTGGATTCTTGCTAGATCAACTCAACAGAATTCTTGCTGAGGGTAGGCCAGGGTGATAAGATATCGAGGGTGGGGGAATTTTGCTTATACAACCTAGCAGTTTTCTTGCTAAAATTGGGCTAAACAGACCAATGACGGAACCCAAGATCAGGGCCTGGAGGACTTAGAGGAACCTGACTAGAGTTAGTGCAAAGACAGTGTTTGTCAAGATCACTCAATAAATCTGAAATCTGTGTCTCTATTTGTTTTTTAAAGCACAGAGTAAACTTTTCTCAAATGCATTTCCTTTTACAACCAGTGAAGACCAATTTCTGGGAGGGCTCACTAGTTATTATATTTGCTGACTTTGTACTGTTGTGAAATTGTGGTTGTATCTCCCTTTCTTCTGGTTGAATTTAATTTTTATTAACCTTAAAGACTGTTTTAAGTAGGTGATCTCAGACTTTAGTTCAATAACATTTCCCTTTCCTGCTCTTTTTCATTCTCTCCTTTCTCACATTTACACCTGCACATCATTCTCCATTATTAAAGTTTGAATAAATTTTGATTTGCTAATAATAATATTTTATATTGCCATATGCCTCTCATTTTATCCTTTGGACAAACTTGAGAGACAATGCAAGAAGCTCTTTGTAATAAATATTTATAATGTGAAGAATTAAGGAAAATTTTTTTTTTTTTTTTTTTTTTTTTTTTTTTTTTTTTTTGAAAAATTGAAAAAATGTTTCCCCGGCGAGTGGGCCGGGGCGGCACCCCCCCACAAACCACACAAAAAA
>CAUYRB010069048.1:0-25480 GCA_963574695.1 Propithecus perrieri
GTTGTCTGATTAATTTCTTTCTATTTTTAGTAGAGACGGGGTCTCGCTCTTGCTCAGGCTGGTCTCGAACTCCTGAGCTCAAACAATCCGCCCGCCTCGGCCTCCCAGAGAGCTAGGATTACAGGCGTGAGCCACCGCGCCAGGCCTCGTCTCTCTTTTTGTGATGTTGGCAACACCTAGACCCATGCGTGCCATGGTGAGACTCTGATTCTAGCACTTCCTTTTCGTTTACTAACTGCAGTATATCTGTAAAGTGAAACTTCTTCTCATCAACTAGTCTTTAATGGAGGACTAAGCAAAAGGTAAAGAAATGGAGGCTTCCAATGTAGAACTCCGTTAAATGTATGGCTGTACATCTTGGTCAGAGCCCAGGCCTTGGAGAGTTAACTCTGTTAACTTCTCAGGTGGTCTTGGGGATCAGTGGTGCAAGATGAGCTTGTCACTATTACTTCAGGACACATAGTGGGTTAGTTTAAGCAATTGTCAGATCTTTGGCTGGAAAAAGTACACTTCCCTGTGTTCCCTCTATGAGGGATAAGAATGGGGAGGTGAGGCCAGGCACAGCACTTTGGGAGGCCAAGGCGGGAGGATTGCTTAAAACCAGGAGTTCAAGACCAGCCTGGGCAACATGGTGTCTACAAAAAAGCTTTTTTAAAATTAGCCAGGGATGGGCCAGGCACGGTAGCTCACGCCTGTAATCCCAGCACTCGCACTCTGGGAGGCTGAGGTGGGAGGATTGCTTGAGGTCAGGAGTTTGAGACCAGCCTGAGCAAGAGCAAGATCCCCATCTCTACTAAAAATAGAAAAAATAAACTGGGCAACTAAAAATAGAAAAAATTAGCCGAGCATGGTGGTGCATGCCTGTAGTCGCAGCTACTCAGGAGGCTGAGGCAGGAGGGTCGCTTGAGCCCAGGAGTTCAAGGCTGCAGTGAGCTGTGATTGCGCCATTGCTCTTTCATGGCCCGCTCTTCTTCAATTAGCCATGTCTTCCTCTGACAAATATAAACAAGATATATTTTTGTAACCCCAGATAAAGCATTTCTAGTGGTTCGACTACCATCTCTGTAGCTCTGGAATTCCACTTCCCATCATTACATATTTAGGAGGTATCTATACTGTATCATAAGCTTCCATTTTAGACATACCTATGAATATCTGTGGAATGAACTACAGATTGAGGAGAAAAAGAAAAAATTGTTCCTGTGTAGAGACAATTGCAGCCTATTTGGAAAGGTGAGACAAAGTGGAGGCTATGTTGTCACAGTAGCAGCTACTCTGTAAATGATTATTTACACGTGAAGCAATTACTGTACAGTTCCTTGTGGTATCCCTTCAAGAGATGATGTGAGAAAGAGATAGATTAAAGATAGAGCCATGTGAGGCTTTTAAGAAGGCAGCCTTTGAGCTGGACCTTGAAGGATGGGGAAGAGAATGTGATGGGTTTGTTGGTTGGAGAACAGCATGAGCAGAGTTCTAGAGACAAGAGTGAGAATAGCTCAGGAAAAGCTGATGATTATGGGTAGTTACTCTGTGCCAAGCCTTGGACTGTGGGTAGAAATGCAGAATTATAGGTGACACCACATCTGTCCTCTTAGAACATGATGAAGACGATATTTTCTGACACCAAAGAAAGGAAGACAGGGCCCAAGAAGGTAGCTTGCCATGTGACAGATTGTGGTGAAACCCCACCAGAACAGTGTGGCACCTGCTGTCAGGGCCCAGTGGACCACTGCATGGAATTGATTGCATTGGGAAGCCAGGTTCCTCTACAGTACCAAAGAACAGCTGGTCTGCTCACAGGAATCCTGAATCCCCATCCAGAAACCCAGAGGGCTCTTGGCTATAATGTTCCCTAATTTAAAGATGTACCATTGTCCTGGTACTGAGATATTTTCCCAAAGTTCTCACAGAATGGACAGTGATGAAAATCTGTTAGCCAACTTAAAAGCAAGACCAAGTATAGAGGACACCCAAACCAGTCTCCAGTCCCAAATCATATCTGTAGCATGATTTATTCTGGATAAAGCAGTTCATCCTTTTGGTTATTCCCCAAACATGGACAGAATATCAGCTAAGTGAAAGGCCCTATGGGGAGGCTACAGGAAGCAAAAAAGCACATCAGGCATAGTGGCCACAGATGTAGAGCTCCAGGCTGCTAGGGATAGGCCTTAGGAACACATACGGTTATTCCCAGAAGTGCTTTTCTACTGGCTGGTGAAAGAGGAGTAATCCCAGGAGAGTGAGGGGGTATGTTATACAAATGGTTAATGAGCATGGGGGAAAAAGCCAACCTTCAGGAAGCATTTTTCTCTTACAAATTAGCAAGGTTTTTTCTTTAATGAGAATATCCAATGCTGGGAGGATATGGTGAGTCAGAAACACGTTAAATTCTGCCGGTGGAGGTATTAATTGTTACTGAATTTCTGGAAAGGAATTTGACATCAAGAACCTTGGTCTGTAGTTTTCTTTTTTTGTTGTGTCCTTTCCTGGTTTTGGTATCAAGGTACTATTGGCTTTGTAGAATGAATTGGGGAGGATTCCTTCCTTCTCAATGTTATAAAATAGTTTTTCTGTAGTATAGGTACCAGTTCTTTGTAGGTTTGGTAAAATTCAGCTGTAAAACTCTCTGGTCTGGACTTTTTTTTGTTGGAAGATTTTTATTGCTGGTTCAATTTCATTACCTGATGTTGGTCTGTTCAGGAGTTCTATTTCTTCCTGATTGAGCCTAGGGAGGTTGCATGTTTCCAGGAATTTATCCATTTCCTCAACTTTTTCAAGTTTTATGTGCATAGAGATTTTTATAATATTCAGAGATGATATTTTGTATTTCCATGGTATCAATTGTAATATCTCCTTTTTCATTTCTGATTGACCTTATTAGGGTCCTTTCTTTTCTGTCGCTGGTTAATCTAGCGAGACGCCTGTCAATTTTATCTTTTCAAAGAACTAACTTTTTGTTTCATTAATCTTCTGTATAATTCTTTCGTTATCAATTTCATTTAGTTCTACTCTGACCTTAGTTATTTCTTTTCTTCTGGGTTTGGAATTGGTTTGCTCTTCCTTTTCCAATTCCTTGAGACGACTCATTAGATTGTTGGTTGATTTGTGATCTCTCTGTCTTTTGGACATCGGCATTTAAGGCTATGAATTTTCCTCTTAGGACTGCTTTTGCAGAATCCCACAGATTTTGGTGACCTGTGTCCGCTTTGTCATTTAGTTCGAAGAATCTTTTGATTTCTATATTAATTTCCTCCTTGAGCCAATAATTGTTCAGCAGTAGGTTGTTTAATTTACATGACTTTGTGTAGAGTTGAGTGTTTCTGTTGGAATTGATTTCTAATTTTATTCCACTGTGGTCTGAGAAGATACATGGTATAATTTCTATTATTTTTTAATTTGTTGAGACATGTTTTGTGGCCTAGGATGTGATCAGTCTTAGAGAATGTTCTGTGAACTGATGAGAAGAATGTATTAATATATTCAGTAATTTGGGGGTAGAATGTTCTATAAATGTCTGTAGGCCCATTTGTTCTAAAGTCCTGTTTAAGTCCATTGTTTCTTGTTTATTTTCTGTTTGGAGGATCTGTCCCATTGTCAGTGGGGTGTTGAAGTCCTCAGCTATTATAATGCTGCTGTTTATCCTTTTGTTTAGATCTAGTAGGGTTTGCTTTGTGAATCTGGACATACGTGTTAGGTACATAGATATTTAGGATTGTTATGTCTTCTTGTTGAATTGTTCCCTTCACCATTATATAATAACCATCTTTGTCTTTCTTTTGTTGATTTGAAGTCTATGTTATCTAATAAGAGAACTGCTACACCAGCTTTCTTTTGGTTTCCATTTGCATGGAATGTTGTTTTCTATCCCTTCGCCTTGAGTCTGAATGAATCTTTGTGGGTTAGATACATTTTCTGGAGACAGTAGATACTCGGTTTGTATTTTTTTATCCATTCAGCCATTCTGTGTCTCCCTAGTGGGGAATTCAAGCCATTCACATTTATTGAAAAAAACTGATAAACGTAGTGGATTTCTGTTCATCCTGTTGGGTAGAACTTTATTGCTTTGTTTTACCTCTTGAGCCATTGTAGTATCTGGGCTCTGAACTTTAGCTTTTGGATGGTTTTACACTGATGGGTGTCTATTGTGATGATCAGTGTATAATGCAGATCTGAGTACTTCTGCAGGGCAGGTCTGGTCTTGACAAATTCCCTCAGCTTTTGCTTGTCTGAGAAAGTCTTTATTTATCTCTCCTATAAGAAACCCAGTTTTGCAGGATACACAATTTTAGGCCAGCCATTATTCTGTTTGAGAAGATTGAGAATGGGGTCTCAATCCCTTCTGACTTGTAAGGTCTCAGTTGAGAAGTCTGCAGTTAGTCTGATGGGTTTTCCTTTGTAAGTTACCTGATGCCTTCACCTTACAGTTCATGGAAGAAAGCTAGCACTCTGGTCATCTCCGTCCCTCTCTCCAGAAGGCAGCCCACCGAGAATGTCCAGACTCTGGGGTCCCACAGATCCTCCGGGACCCACCAGCCTCTTGTGGCTCCTGCATTCTGGGCCGGAGTTGGGAAATGTTTGTGTGGGAATGAGTGACATGAAATCTGAGGGGCTGAAGCCTCCTGGGGAGGACAAAGGTGCACGGTGGGTAGAGAAGCAATACAGCGCCTGCCGGCTGAGCTTGGGTCTACGGTGATAGGAAATGATCCCAAGGGCACCGGCCGCCTGGTGCTTCATCCTCACCAAGCTCCCAGTTCACTGGTGGCAGCAGCTTCTGTTCTTGTGAGGGTAGAAGAGCTCTCCAGCAGCTCGGGAGCCCACTGACTGCCACAGATGTCAGGGAGGGAGAAATAAGCTGCTCTACCGACCCTTCTCACTGGACTCCAAGCCTTTTGGGAGTTGATCTTGGCCAATATCCTGCTCCTTCATGTTCTGCTCCTAATTTTGGAGGCTTTCTTCCCATGCTCGAGGACTCAGGAGCCTGCTTAAATCGTCATCGTGGCTGCTCTGCTGGCTGCTCTCTCTGCAGGTCATCAATTTACTTCACAGATCACTTGAGTCTTGATAGATGTCTGGTATATGTCCAGTGGCTTGTCTCTCCTGGGTGCCTTATTAACAACAGAAGTTTATTTCTCATGGTTCTGGAGGCTAAGAAGTCCAGGATTAAGGCACTGGCAGATTCAGTGTCTGGTGAGGCCCTACTTCCTGGCTCATAGGTGTCTGTCTTTTTGCCGTGTTCTCACATGGCAGAAGGGCAAGTTTTGCTTTATTGGCATCACAAACCCTAAAACTGTCTAGTCTGAATCTTTGGGTAACTAAACTTCTGGAGATCTTGCCTGAAGGAGTCATCAGAGTTGCAAAGACCTATATAGTCATCTGCCACATAATGAAGTTTCCGTCAATGACAGACCACATATACAACAGTGGTCCCCTGAGATTATAATACCGTATTTTTACTGTGCCTTTTCTGTGTTTGGATATATTCAGACACAAAAATATTAATACTTCCCATTGTGTTACAGTTGCCTACAATATTCAGTATGTAGGCATGCTATACGGGTTTGTAGCCTGGGAACAGTAGGCTATACCATATGGCCTAGGTGTGCCGCCTATACCATCTAGGTTTGTATAAGGACACTAATGACGTTCCCACAATGATGGAATTACCTGATGACATATTTCTCAGAATATATCCCCATCCTTAAGTAACACATGACAATATTCACAAGGATATTCATTCCTGCCGTGTTTATATTTAATAGTAGTGAAAAACTGAAAGTAACCTGAATGCTCAATATTAGGAATATGGTTAGGTTTATATGGGATATTATAGAATAGATTATCATGTGATCCTTTTTTTGCATTTCCCATCTTTTTTGGGAATATTATTATAACATGGATTAAGCAGGAATAAAAATCATGTATGTGTGTGTATATATGGCTGAGGGGAAAATGCATTGATAAGAACTGGAAGTAAGTATGTTATTCCAGGTTTCTGTGGGCAAGGAGTTGACAGGTAAGATTTTAATGTGGAACAGAAGGGACATTTCAGGGGAGCCTTGATGTTGGTTTTGGACCTGGAAAGATGGGAGAAGAACTCTATGGGCCATGCATAGACAGGGTCTTCATGAGAAGGCCTGTGTATGTGAGAAACAGTGGTCTGGTCCGGCTGGAGGCAGGGTCAGAAGTGAAGAGCAGAGTCAGGTGCAGTGGCTAAAGCCTGTAATTCTAGAAAAGCAGGGCCAGGTTAGATCAAGGCCTCTTTTAAGCACTTTGGGAGGTGATTCTGACCTTGAACTGACTAAGATAGGGGCTTACAGAGAGAGAGCAAAACCTCAAACACAGAGATTATAATAAAGGTAGCATGGGTTTGGCCCTGACAACACCCCCTCTTTCTGAGGCAATGATTCCTTCATGTCCTTCTCAGGTTCAGATTCAGAACAAGAAAGTGGACATCTCTAAAGTCTCCTCCAAATGTGGGTCCAAGGCTAACATCAAGCACAAGCCTGGTAAGTGGTGCCTCTCTTGCCCAACCGGGACTCCCAGGGTGGGTAGTCCTGCTGTGGGCCAGCTACACAGCCCTCTGGCTAGGGACGGTTTCATCCATGTACCTTTATCATTCCCACCCGAGATACTGCAGTGGAAACAGCACAGTCCTCAGTCCTTGTCAGAGAGAGGACGTTAACTTCTCAGTGGAGGAGGAACAGTTTGTAAAGGCTGCCATATGCACAGGCACTCTTGAGCGCCTGGCATGGGCATGGCACTGTTGGCCTAGACCTGAGGGAAATGTATGCTCTAGGCTGAGGACCTGGGTCAGCCTCCCAGACTGAGTATTCCAGGAGCTAATACTGAAGGAGCTCTGTAGAGAGCAGTGGTCGAGACTCGCCTGTCAGACAGATTAAGGAGCAAAGAGTGTTCCCAGCAGTGAAGTATGAGCCACTAGCCCTGGCAAGAGAGTGGGAGGCATTCAGTACTGCTGCTTAGGCCCACGGACACAGAGCTTGCAACTGCAGCAGTGCAGTTTCCTTCAAGCAACACAGTTGACCCAGTGTCCCCGTAAAGGCCTCTGAACAGCGTGGGCTCTTGCCTTGGCTAGCACCTTCGCAGCCTCGTGTGTCTTGGTCCCTGGGTCTACAGCAGTTTGGAGGTGGGCAGTATTGCTGCAGCAGCAGGCACACTGGCTGGCAGATAAGGCATCTTGGAAGGGCAGCCACCATGGGCGAGTTAAGGTGAAGGCAAAGAAAACTCCCTTCTCAACAACTGATCCAGTTTAGAATGTGCTCTATTTAAAAAGATAGAAACAGTTTGATCCTTAACTAACCATCACTTTTTTCTTTTATCTGGAAAATCTACTCTTGTGAGATAACCTCCTTTCCTACTGACAATGAGTCAGTTAGGGTCTAGTTTTGCCAGGGCTAGAACTCTGGTGCGTAGGAAACCTGAAGACTTTAGCCAGAAGCTGGGCGCTGAGCTCTACAATATGAGCTGAGAGGAAGGTGGAAGAACAAGAGAAGGACTCAAAGGAAGCCACACTGCTGGGCCTTGAGCGGGGCTGGTGCCCAGTGAGCTCTGAACCCCACCCTTGTGTACAGGTCACCTTCTGTCCCTCCCCCAGCCGAGGCTGCTAGACTGGGCCTGACCTGGTCTGTGACTGCCCTTTCTCAGCTCACAGTCCTGGGGCCATCCTCTCCCTTCTACCTGTCCTTCTTTCCACTACAGCATGGCTCTGCTAAGGGGCTCAGTTTTTACAACCTGTCCCTGTCAGTCACTTTTTGGTGGTGCCTTTGGGCAAGTCACTTCTCTTTTCCAGCATCAGTTTTAGCAGCTGTGAAACAAGGGTCAGGACCCTGATAGGACGTTCCTGAGACTTCACTTCAGTAAGGCTGTGCCTCAGAAACACTAGGAACATGACCTGGGTAGCTGGAGGGGTCGTCACACTGCCAAGAGAATCAAAGGCAGCTGCTCATCTTGGCACCTTTGGAGGGTTCTCCCTAGAAGCTGTGCTCAGCGCCCCGGTCCCACCCAAGCCTGGTGTGCAGCTGCTTGCCGCCAGCTGGGGTGATGGCGAGAATGGCTGTCCTTCTCTATAGAGGTATTCCCACTGACTAGATCGAGAGGTTGTCTCAGCCTCACTTTAGTAAGAGAAGCCCTGTTTGGACAAGCTTATTCACGGTTCCTCATTTGCCCTCACAGCCACCAGGAGCAGATCACATTTTGCACACGTCACCAGTCCTTGGCCAAGCTCAAGTTTCTATTCCAGACTCCTGGCTTTGCCTGCTGGGATATTTCTCTGCCACGCTTAAGTGACCAATTCCTTTTTGGTTCCAGGTGGAGGAGATGTCAAGATTGAAAGTCAGAAATTGAACTTCAAGGAAAAGGCCCAGGCGAAGGTGGGATCCCTCGATAATGTGGGCCACCTACCTGCAGGAGGTGCCGTGAAGGTAGCAATTGGGTCACCAGGGAGACACAGCTGGGAAGGGTGGGGACTATGCAGCTAGGGTCAAGGTCCTGGCAGGTAGGCGCCTGTCACCGCCCCTCAGTCTCTTCAGGAGTCATGTATTCACCCACACCATTGCTGTTTTCCCATCGTCCATCATCAGACCTGAGCGGGGCAGGAGAGGTGTAGAGGCCCCAGCCCAGCCACCTCTCACCTGTCAGCTGGAGGTGGTGGCCTGCCTTTCTTATTGAGCCCATCTCAGCCATTTTTAGAGGGACTGTGGGCTGGGGCACAGGTCATCACAGGCGAGCTCTCCCCAGCTGTCTCATGGAGGAGGGGAATGTGGGTTCCTGTGCCTTGTCAGGCTCCATTCCTGGCCTGGGCACAGGATAGCACATTTTAAACTGCCAGTGACAGCAGGCTGCCTCTGCAGGGCCTGCACATGGCCTGCCCCATCCCGGGCTCCAGGAGAGAGTTCAAGAGGCAGAGTTTCCCATCCTCCAACCAGCTGGGCCTCTCCTCCCTTCCCTCTCTCCCCTTTCCTCCCTTCCTCCTTCACAGTACTGTGGATCCCTCTGTGTGCCAAGATGCTGTCTGTCCTCTGTTCATGTCATCGGTGGGTGGGGGGACCCATGGGAGCAGCATCTTGCAGGCTTCCAAGCATAAGGGTAGCTACAGCTGCTCAGGGCCTCTGCTCCTGCCTCTGCTTGCCCAGTGCTGGTCACTCCCCGTCCCTTTGTCCCACCCTCTCTTGGTGCTTTGATTCAAGCCCCAGTTAGTTTCTGTGACCATTTGGGGGGTCCTAGCTGTCACAGGCTCTCGGTTCGTGTCCCCCACAACTTGTGAGGATGCCGTTCTTCATTCTGTTCTGAATCATGTCTATTTCAGTGGGGCATTAACTCAACTTTAGTCTCTTGTCCAAGGCCACACAGCAAACGAGTGCGAACCAGTATTCTCACCTGGGCTTTTCTTTTTTCTTTTTTTTTTTTTAACATATTTTTTTTTATTGCTTGTTGCATATAGCTGCACTCTCAGGCCCCCACTGCTCAACACCTGGGCCTTTCTGTATTCTTTCCTTTATTCACATTATCTCCCTTTATTATTTCTAGAATTATATTTCTAATACAGAGGCTTGTTTCTTTCACTGCTCTGCTTAAAAACCACTGTGGAGTCTCCCTTGTCACTTTTTGGGCATTCAGGGACACAGGCCTTCCAGCTCACGTGTGGCCTCCCGCTGTCACTCTCTCTTTACTACTTTACTCACACTGAGTGTTCAGTGTCCCCAAATTGTCCTCCTCCTGTGAAGCCCTCCAGGCCCTCAAAGTCTCCCTGGGTCATACCTCCTAGACACCTCCTTCCTGCCTCCCCTGGGCCCCAGAACAGTGCCCAGCACAGAAGAGGCCTCAGTATCTGTGGTATGTGACCAGACAGAGGAATGGGCAGGGGCACCGCGTGAGTTACTGACCCTTGTCTGAGCACATGCTGTGGCGGGACTGAGAAGTGGCAGGCTGTACCCCTCGGGGACCTTCCTAACTAGCCTGTGGCCCTGCTGCTTCCTGAGCGGGTCTGGGCCCACCATCTGAAGGTTGCTCTTCAGGCTCGTTGCTGACTCTTTTTTGTCACAGCTACTTTTTATTTGGTACCAGCCTTGTTGAGAGGCCTGGTACCTCTCCCCTCAGAGATGCTTCACAAAGCCTTGCGTGTCACAGTGGGGCTCTAAGAGTGTCACTAGCCCATCGCTCCCGATCCTCAGGAGTTGGTCTCACAGGTGGGGTGGGAGCAGGGGCTGGGGGCCGCGTGGTCCAGATTCTCCAAGCGACTGCACATTGAGCCAATGGGTGCTGGGACAGCAAGGGTGGGGGCTGCGTGTGAAACCCACCACCATCACCCCATTCCACTCCCTCCCCGACTGACCCTGCACTGTCTCCCCCGTTGTTTCATTGTAGACTGAGGGCGGTGGCAGCGAGGCCCCTCCGTGTCCGGGCCCCCCCGCTGGGGAGGAGCTGGCCATCTCTGAGGCAGCGCCTGAAGCTGGCGCCCCTACTTCAGCCAGTGGCCTCAGTGGCCACACCACCCTGTCAGGGGGTGGTGACCAAAGGGAGGCCCAGACCTTGGACAGCCAGATCCAGGAGACAAGTAAGTGGCTGGGCTCCGCCTAAGGGCCAGCCAGGGGCCCTGCCACTGGCCGCAAATTGAAACTCCTTTGTATTTTGCCTGGAGTGTGGCCTAAATTTTAACAAAGTAACCTTTTATTTTCCAGGCATCTAATGATGACATTCTGGTCTCGTCTTCCGTCTCCCCTGTGTTCCCCCTCTTGTCTCTCCTGTTACCCTCTCCCTTCCTTCCTCCCTCCCGTGTCACTGCAGATTGAGACCTACAGGCTGACGTTCCGGGCAAATGCCAGGGCCCGCA
Source organism: Propithecus perrieri (assembly GCA_963574695.1). Taxonomy (NCBI): domain Eukaryota; kingdom Metazoa; phylum Chordata; class Mammalia; order Primates; family Indriidae; genus Propithecus; species Propithecus perrieri. The sequence continues at coordinate 10,847 of CAUYRB010069048.1, forward strand.
CCGACCACGGGGCTGACATTGTCTCCCGCCCCCCCCACTTCCCTGGCGGCCCCAGCTCAGGTTCCCGGGCCCTGGGCTCCCTCTCCCGGGCTGTCTACTAGACCTGTGAGCGCTCAGGCTCTGGGCAGCCCGCTGGGCCTCCTTCCCTCCTGCTTGCTTGCCCAGGGCAGCCACAGCCCCGCCCCCACACCACCTTTCAGTCCCTGCCCCAGGCCCAGCTCCCTGCTTGCTCTTGTCCCTTCACTGCACCACTGCTGGAGGAGCTAGGGAGGGAATGGGGTGGGTGGGGCTAAGGTGGGGTCTCGAGGGCAGAATTAGGATTCCAACCTTCTTTGTTTGGTTTTTTTGGACCAAACCCAAAAGAAACCGACATGCCTTCCCTCCTCCCTGGATCTACCTGGAGGGAAGAGTAGAGGCGTATTCCAAGTGATGACTGGATGCTGACCCTGTTCCCTAGAGCCTGCTAAGCCACCTCCTCTCCCATTGACCCCACAATGGCACCCAGGTGGTTTCGGGCCCCTCTTACTGCCCTGCCCCAAGTTAGTCAGGGGTCGGTTCTGCCTGGCCCCGCTGCTTACCATACCTACCTAGCTGCTGTTATATTTTTCTTTTTCTTATTTTATCCTTTTATTTTCTAATAACCTATAAACTGGTGGAATAGTTTTGCAGGTTGAAGCCATGTCTAAATGAAAGTCCTCAGTAGGTGTTAAGGGAAACAGGGAGGGGAGATCCTTAAGCCTCCACCCAGGAGGACATCAGGCTTTGGGAGCTGCCCTTTGGGCAGCTTGGGGCCCTGGAGATGGTATCGGCAGGGAAGCAAGGTGCGGCGGCTGTGGCTGGTGAGCGGGTCAGGCACACTATGGGCTGGTCAGACTGCGGACTGGTGGTTTTGGCATTTTGTGTGTATGCTGCTTTTCATTTCTAACCAAGAGGCTGGTTTGGGCATCTCTGTCTGTCTCATTCCCTGGGATCTGGTGGTCAGCCCCGGGATACAAGGCCAGGGCCTGAGAAACAGGAAAGGGCCATGGAAGCCCAAAATCCTTCTGGCCTGCACCCGCAGCCTAGGACACTCAAGCCCTTGCTTGTGTCCAGGGGAGCCTGAGATGTCCAGAACTCATGTGGATAGTGGGGAATCAAGTCTGGAAATTTAAAAATAAAAGACATGAGACTGAGGCCACCCCGATTCCCGCATAGCCTGACTGGAGAGGGGAGGGAGGAGAGGTGAGGCCAGCCTGTGGATGGGGTCCCAGCTAGGCCTGGTCTTGGGATGGCTGCAATGATGAGAAATCCTGGGAATTGTATTGACACAAAGATTCTTATTGCACTTGTATTTTTTGTATTAAAGTTTGCATGGTTTCTAATAAAGGATTAAAACATAAGTTTGTAGTGAAATGGCCTGGGAGTTTCCAAGGACTTCTCCTCTGGAGAGGCATTTGCTGCAGTGCAGATTTGCCTCTGAGGAGGCTGCCTCAGACTTGGCCCCTCAGACCCTCCTTCCAATTTCTGCCCCTCTGTTCCTGGCATGCCTTGGAGCTGAAGGTAAGGGTCTTGCCTTAGGTTCAGATTTGATCCCCATGTACAGGGAGGGCATCCCTGGGCCTGACAGATCCTCCCTTTCTGAGGTAGCAGTTAACCTAGGGAGGCTGGATACCGTATTCCCAACTCCCCCAGCACATACTAAGAAACTGCAGAGGCCTCATGGGAAAAGCGCTGCCTGAGCCAGGGGGACCAGCTTTCCTCCTGAGAGTGTCTGCAGCATGCTTCAACTGTGCCAGGGACATTAGGGCACCAGTGTTTTGTCAGCAGGAGGAAGAGGCAAGATGAAACTGGGGAGAAGCAACAGGGGTTGGGTAGCAAGGAGATACAGCTGGGGTGACGGCCCTGCTGCCCTCCCTTGTGTTGATCTTGGGGTCATGAGGATGCTGAGATTGACAGCAGGCTCTGAGTCCTTTCACTCCTTTGGCCAACGGTAGCGGGAGGAGGTAACCCAAGTGGGAAGCTCTCTAGGTGGGCAGCAGGCATGGTCAGTGTTCTTAGAGGTTGTCTGGTCACAGCTCCTTTGAGGGAACGCACAAGCCAGAGAATCAGAGAAAGCTGGCCTGAGAGGTGGGGACCAGAGGCCCCTATGTGATGTACCACTCTGCAGCCACTTGGGTGCGGGACAATTCTGTACTTCCCAACTTGCTTATGGCACAGCCATTTGTCAGTGACTTGTAACAATTTAAGAGTAAATAAAGCTGCCTGATGTCCCATAACACAGGCTCTGCACTTCTTCTGTATGCCTTGATTTGTCTCTACTGCTAACATCTATGGTCCCTGCCTCCGCCCACACTCCCCTCCTCCACCCCTTCCCCGCCGGGACTGGTGTGCTGTTTGCAGTCTTGATGACCTAAGCACTCAGCCCTCTCAGCTGTGAACTTGTGGCTATGGCCAAAGGGACGTACCACTGTGCTTGTGGCAAGGGCTGCCACACAACCCAAGGCCTCGGTGGCCTGTGGAATTCTATTCTCCTGGGAAGGGGCTGCTCAACACTTGCTGTCCAAACCTACAAGAACAGAGACAGCTCTGACAGGCTCCCAAGGGGCTGGGCACCTATAGGAGCAGCTGTGCCTAAAGACTGGGCTGGCCCAAGCAGTTCAAGCTAGTTAACAGCACTGGTGGTTCAAACCACCACTCTTGGGGTGGGGGTGCTCTAACCCTCTCCCCCTGCAAAACTTGGGGCCACAGGCAGCCCTGTCCCCAACGAGCATCTTAGTCTCTCCCGTCTATACCTTCCTTTTTCTTCCTCTTGGTTTGGGGACCTGTGGCCCAGAGTGCTGAGGCCCTGAGAGAGGAGCCCCTAGTGGATAGCAATGCTCACAAGGGATAAATAGAACTTTATTTTAAATAAACATTTGCACTCTGTACATAGCCCCAGCAGAAGCAGGGCTCAGTCGTCAGCTGTCTTGCGCACGTCAAAGCTGCCACAGGGTCCTCTCAGCAGCTCTGCCAGCAGCGCAAGCAGCTGCCCGTGCTCCTGCTGCACGCTGGGGGGGAGTGCAGCCAGCTCGCTGCGCAGGCTCCGCTCCACCATGCGGCCCAGGGCCCGACGCAGCTCCCTCAGCAGCCGCACTGTGCGTGAGTCGCCCTCCAGCCGCAGCAGGTCACTGTCACTCAGGGAGATGGTGGCCCGGCGCCCATCATCTGGGGGAACAGAAAAGAGTGAGGAGCCTAGATGAGACCACCCTGAGCAGCAGGAGACAGAGCAGTGGGGGTAGAAGGCCTGCAGGTACCCACCACGGATGTGCACATCCCCGTCGGTCAGAAGCAGCACAGCTAGTGGGTGCACCTGGGAGGAATCCCGGACGAAGACGCTGCCATTGGACTTGACCGCCATGAAATACGTCAGCCATCGGCTCCGTAACCGCGTGGCCTCCCTAGGGAATATAGGGCCAAGTGAGGCCACCCTTCTGGCCCTTCCCAGCTACCCAATCCAGTCCTGCCTGCCCCCCACCTGTTAATGGTCGACTTGTGCAGCAGGATGTTGCCTGATTTGGTCCTGTATGTGACACTGTTGGGCTTGAACTTCCCCTGCCGGGTGACCTTGCCCTGCCTCACCTGCAGGAATGGAGAAAAAGGTGGGTGAGGCTGAGCAAGGAGCTGGGTACAAGGAAGGAGGCTGGGACCTGGTCAACTCCTACTCCCTCCTGGAGGCAGCACCTGGATGAGGTTGGGATAGAGACCAGCCATCAACACGCCCTTCACCAGCTCCTCTTCTTCACTGTACTCATTGCACTGGGCAGAGGCCAGAGTGCAGTCTGAGGGTTTGCCCACCAGGAAAGCCTCATAAATGTTCTCAGAGAACTGCTTGATGAGTCCTGGGAAGGCAAAGTGCACAGTAAACCTGGGGCCCCCTGGCCACAAGACTGGCAGGGGTGACAGGCAGCCAGTATGGGCAGGAACGACATAAGGGACTCAGGAGGAGACCAGGTGTGGGCGGCAGCTGACCGTGGATGAAGCGCAGGCTGGGCGCATACAGCAGGTTTTCCTCTAGGTAGTTCTCCCGGGAGCTGCGGTCCTGCCAACGCAGCACCTCCTCCCAGCCAGCTACAGCCCGCACGAAGGCCAGGTGGTCACTGCCACTGTCATGGCTCAACAGTGCCTTTACCTGGGAAAAGAAGGTACCCAGGTCACAGGGGAGGGGCCAGAGGAGGCCCTTTAGGACAGTGTATGATGGAGGGTCGGAAAGGAGAGCCAGAGGGCTACGGGAAGGGACTAGATCTAACCTTGTCCACCTCTGCCCGGTTCTGCAAGCTGCTGCTGAACGGGTCCCGGGTGAGGCAGGAAACGACCACCAGCAGCGGGTGCAGGCAACGGAAGATGGCAGCCAACACTATGGCCTTGGCCAGCCGGGGGTCGGTGGAGATGTGGGCCAGGCGCTGCCCCAGGGTGGTCAGGTACTCCCGCTGGTCCAGTACCCCTGCAACAGCTCAGCTGTCAGCCGCAACCTTGAGAGCCACTCCCCAGCCCAGCCCAGCCCGGCCCCCACTCACCGATCTCCTGGAGCAAGATCACGGCCTCATCTACTGCCTTGATGTTTGGACTGTCCACAGCCTTGGAGAGGAACTCCACTGCCTACAAGAACAAGCCAGAGCCCGCCATGAGCCTGCTTCCCACCAGCCTGTTCCCTAGGCCTGGCCCTGCCCTGCCCCTGCCGCACCGTCTTCTCAGGCATGTGGATTTTGGCTTGCAGCACCAGGTTCTCAAGGGGCGTGCGCAGGATCTCTGGCACTTGGAAAGGGACCATTTTCTCCAGCCGGCTTCGTGGGAATAAATGGTAGGCAAAGCCTGACTGGCAGCGGCCCGCCCGGCCCCGGCGCTGGATCACATTTGCTCTTGACACCCACACCGTCTCCAGGCAGGACACCTGGGAGAGGGGACAGGTGAGCAGCAACACAGATGTCACAGGCCTTCCTTAGTGCTTCCCCACATCTCAAATAACCCTTCACCAGCCACCAGCCACCCCCCAACCAAAACAGGGACACTGAGACCCTACAAGTATGGCCTTCTCGGGACACATAAAGCAGGTCTAAGGCAGATCTGGGCTGGGGCCACCTTGGTCTTCAGGTCGTAGCGTTCCTCCTTGTGCAGACCGCTGTCCACTACGTGCACAATGTCATTGACCGTGATGGAGGTCTCAGCAATATTGGTGGCCAAGACAATCTTGCGCACCCCAATTGGAGGCTGCTGGAATATGGCCTTCTGGTCCATCATGGGGATGTTGGAGTGCACTGGTGGGCAGCAAGACACACTGGTTATGTGCGCTGCTTCCACCAAAACCACCCCCTGGGAGGAAGGCAGGGCAAGAATTTTGACCCCATTTCGATGAAACTGAGGCCCAGATAAATAACATGTCCAATGAAAAGTAGTGAAGCTTGGTCAAAAACCTGGGCCCCCTGAGTCCCAGTGGGGTCAGTCCCCAGGACAGAGGGCAAGACTCATTTCTGGGGATGCATCATTCCTTATACCCGGGCTCTCACCTGGCAGGATGAGGTACTTGCTCTCGTGTATGCCCAGGGCCTCCTGGAGGCGTTGCTGCACTCCTTTGATCTCCTGCCAACCAGGCAGGAAGCACAGGATCCCACCTGTAAAGGGGCCCTGCAGGCATGAGCCAATGCTCCTGCACATGGGGGTCAGGGTGGACACGGGGCCGAGGGGGAAGCACCCACCTGGTTCCCCATGGGCATCGATGTGCAGAACCAGATCAGTCACGAGGTCCAAATCCAGTGCACATTCATCCTCAGACTGGGGTGGGGGAGAGAGGCCACAGTCACAGCACAGGGTAAGAGGTCGTGCATAGGACACAGCCACCGTGACTCAGTGAGACGGAGCCACTTGACATGTCAACTCCAATCCTCACATACTTGCCACGCAGGCGTGATTATTCCCCCGTTTCTATCAAGGAAACTGAGGCCACCAAGCCACAGGGACAGGGAGGAGGGGAATCCACAGAGGAAAGGCCAGAGCCCTGGGTGGAATGGGGCGGGAGCATCCCTCACCTCATGGTGCCGGTGCCGGTGTGGGTATTGGTGCTTGCCCAGCTTGGCCAGGATGTCCTCCAAGTAGTGCTCCTTGACAGGGTACATGAAGCCAGGCACCTTGATGACGGGGCAGCCACCAAAGTAGCGGGAGAAGCGCTCATTATCCCCCGTGGCACTCATGAGCACCAGCCGCAGGGCTGGGTTGAGCCGCTGCAGGCCCTTGAGCAGAATCAGCAGGAAGTCTGTGTTCACGTCCCGCTCATGTACCTCGTCCACGATGACGTGGCTCACGCCCTCCAGGCTGGGGTTGCTCTGCAGCTTCCGCAGCAGGATACCCACAGTGCAGAAGAGCAGGGCCCCACCTCGGGCAGGGGGCTTGCTTTCCAACCGCACCTGGAAGCCCACGTTCCGGCGCAAGGAAGGGCCCAGTTCATGGCTGACCCGCTGTGCCACAGACACAGCCGAGATGCGGCGAGGTTGGGTGATGATCACATTGCAGCGGGCACCGCGGCCCTCGGTCACATAGCGCTCCAGGAGCAGCTGGGGGATGCGTGTGGTCTTCCCACAGCCTGTGTCCCCAGAAATGACCACCACCGGGTGCTGCTCAATGGCACTGAGAATGGTATCCCGATGTGGGTCCACAGGTAGCTGAGGAACCTCCTGCCAGACGGGCCCTCGCCGCCGCCACAGCTCTAACAGGCTCTGGCTCAGACGCACCTCCTCTGCTTCTGACAGGGGCATGTAGGGCTTGCCTGTGATAGGGTCACTCAGGGGCCCTGAGTCCTTGCCCAAGGGCAAGATGTCATCGCTTTGCAGCCGGAGCTCTGGGGAGGTCCATGAACTGTCGACGGGGTACTGGGGGGCGGGGAGGCAAGCAAAATAGTGAAAGAGAAATACCATTTTCCTCATTCACGTACAACCAGCCCCTCCACAGGATTCACCTGGGTCAGATGTTATGGCCCAACCTGCTGGGCAGAGGACTCAGTCCGTGACTGCCCTGGGACCCTCGTGTGCAAGACTGGGCTGCTCAGGACAGGGGGATCCCAGGCTCCATCCTCAGTAGGGAAAATGGGGAGTTACTAGTGCCTGTCGCAGGTGGAGGCCATCAGTCTAGAGAAGATGGAGACAGACTATGGGGTTTGGGGCAGGGCAGGGAAAGATGTTGGCGGGGCCCTCTTACATGATTCAAGAAGGTCTCTATCTTGCGCAGGATGGGCTCAGGCACCTGGATGGTACATGGTCGGCGCTGGGTCTCACCCAGCTCTCGCAAGGAGGCCAGGTTGTACATGGCATGGGTAAGCGGCTCATTGTTCCTATCCACCAGGCCCAGGCTCTGCAGAGGGGACATGTATGGCTCAGTCTATGCTCTGGTCTCCCCAGGAACTGGCCTAGACAGGCTCAGGAGCTCCAAGAGAGAACTTGTGCAGAGCAGACTCTTTTTTCTACAAGATTTTGGTTTTTGGTGGACATGGTGAAGGAAGGAATAATTAGGAACTGAGAAAATGTAAATCTCGACAAAATAATTTTTTTAAATAAACTAGTTAAAATTAATTCAAGAAAAGCTAAACCTGATGTGTTAGAGCAGAAGAGCTCTAACAGGGGTGGTGCCCCTTATGAGAAACCCCACCCTGTGCAGCTGGAGCCCCCAACAATACCCAATAGGGCCAATCTCACCGCCATGAATTCCCAGCGTGTACCTCTGAGACCAGCTAGGCCAGGCCCTCAGCGATACTAGCACACACTATACAGACGCCCTCGGCCTTTGCTGCCTCGCCAAAGCCTCCCAACCCTGATCCTTCAGGTAGACTGCCACCCCACTTCCTGGTCTCTGCATGGCACCTGTCCCATCTATGACCTCATCATATATAGATGGACATGCAATTTCCTGTAAATGTCTATTAATGCAACTTGATAAATTTAAAACAAGCCACTGGAATGAAAACACTATCTTCCCTACGTGCCTAAGCTACCTCACTAGAGATAAAACAAGGTATTCCAATGCCTCAGGCAAATGGGTAAAACCATAGTCACTTTTCCCTATAGTCTTGTGTCACCTGTAATGTCTGGACCCTGTTGACCCATGACAGCCCAGATCAAACACTCCCACCTTAAAGAAGTCTCTCCTCCAAAAGGAACCAATCCCCCTCTTCTGGATTTGCTAGCCCCACGAGCTATAAAGGAGAGGGACCTAGTCCCTGTACCACGGGAGGTGCCAACACAGCCTCCCTGCTGGGGGAACAGGCTCCCCGCCACCAACCCCTAAGACTTCATGGGTTTTCCCTGGCAGCCTCTCTGACATGTGCCACCCAGCTTCTCTCTCAACACTGCTGCCAACTGGAAGCTGGCCTGGCCTCTACCACGCTAAGATGCTTCTGATCATCGGTGCTTGTACATTAAGCTAAAATTCAGAACTCAAAGTTCTACCTATCAGTCCTACTTCTGCCCTCCTGGGCCATAGGTAGTGTTATCCATTCCCTCTTCTCTCTCACCACTTGCCTATCCTCCCTTCCTCTTCTTTCTCCAGGTTCTGTTACCTCTCACCATAAGCTATGTCTAAAATGTGGTTCCCTTGGGCCAGGTGCCGTGGCTCACACCTGTAATCCTAGCACTCTGCGAGGCCAAGGCGAGAGGATCTCTTGAGCTCAGGAGTCCGAGACTAGCCTGAGCAAGAGCATGACCCCGTCTCTACTAAAAATAGAAAAATTAGCCAGGCATCATGGTATGCACCTGTAGTCCCACCTACTTGGGAGGATGAGGCAGGAGGATCGTTTGAGCCCAGGAGTTTGAGGTTGCTGTGAGCTAGGATGATGCCACTGCACTCTACCCAGGGTGACAGAGACTGTCTCAAAAAATTAAAATAAAATGTGGTTCCCAGAGCCAAATGCATCAAAGGTACACCTCCCCAGTCAGAGTAAAGCAGGGCCTATTTCTCTCTGTTCTGCACACAAAACCCTCACTGACCTGGGTTCAGACTACTAACTTCTCAGGCAGTCAGGCACAATGCTAAGCCCCACTACTATGGCATCAGCTAACTCCAGAGTCTCTTCAAGCAAACTGCCAGATGTTGTTCACTTTGATGTTGACTGCTTCCTCAGTCTTCATCCCACATACAAGCCATATTACTCATATTGGCCACAAAGCCCAAGCTATCAGAATCTTTCTGGGCACCAGGTCTGCGTCTCAACACAGGTACCACCCCTCTTAGCTTTATGCCATTCAGAATGACAAGCAAGTCTCCTTCTGGCTTTACCTAGGTTCTGGCCAACACTGTTGAAAAGGCTGAGCCCACAGGCAAAGCACCTACACGGGGACTCTGGAGAATTCATGGGAACAGTAGCCACAGAGCCTAATAACAAGGCTTGGATGCCAGATAATTTTGCCCAGGCCAAAGGCCTGATGTGGTAGGTTTCATTTCCTAGAAAAGCGGACCAATTTGCCACAGGTAGAGGGGAGCTCCAAGACATCTTCATGCATCATACTAGGGACCCCCTAGACTCACCTTCAGTTTCTTGCAGGCTAAGGCTGCCGCCTTATTCTCAGCTTCTGCTTTGCGGCGCCCTTTGGCCACAAAGGTCATAGGACAGGGCCAGAGCAGAGTGAGTGTAGACAGCTTGGTCTTGGTGCCCACCGTGTGGAACTGCATGAGGTTCTATGTGGAAGGCAAGGGAGATGGTTACGAAAAGGCAGAGGAGGAGAAGAGACTTGTGGCATTTTCAAAATGTCAAAGAATGCAGAGATGGAATCAACCACCATCTCCCCAGGTGCGAAGCATAAGCCACACTAGAAGTGCTGCTCTACAGCCAGAAGCAGGGCCCATGGGGCTGGGCACCCTAGTCTAAGCTTGCTTCTCCTGCTGTACCTCGAATTCCACAGCAGACGATGGTGTCTGAGCTATGGCACTACCTGCCCTCCTATTTCCCTGTCCTCTCAGCACCTTCACAGCAGCTGTGGGTTGAAGCTGTCAGCATAAGCTAAAACCAGGCACATCCTCGGGGAGCTTCTGGACAGAAGCTCTGTGTTAATTAACCAAAGCCCCTTAGCCTGGCAGCAACAAAGAAATTCATACCTCAGCAAGACAGCCACCCACACCTCTAACCTGCTCCCCACTGACAACCCACCACCCTGAACAGACATGAGTCTTCCACTCCTGCAGTCCCCAGCCCCCTCCCTGTGCTCCTACAGCTGGACTCCTGTGCTGTTCTCTACTGCTTCACTATCTAGGAACCCGGAGCTCCCCCAGTTCCCCTAGATATGGGCTGGGTAAACAAGCCCCCTCTGTTCTCCCAGGCCCGTCTTTGGGGAACACTAGACACGACTAAACAAGCTCCCCACCCACACACTTCTAGAAGACCCAACTCACCTTAGCTGTGGAGGATGACGTTGCAATCTGAATCACCTTGGCCAGAAGGTTCTTGGGAAGTGGAAATTGGGTCAGAGCCCTAATAGCACTGTCATCATCTGTCATTTCAAAGGAACCCCCCCTGAGAGGACCAAAAGTTTAGGTGAAAAAGTTGTCTTTCTTCCCAGGCCAATTAATTTCCCCTGAAGCTGTGAGTCACAAGGGCTAGGACACTGCAACCAGGAGGCATGAAACAGATGGGAAACTGGGCACCTTTGCTCTGCCTATGATCCTCTTGCAGACACCGCCTAACGCTCCCTCAGTTCCCCCACACAGATAAAAGAGCAGAAGGAAGGAGCTCTATGCTGTTTTGCAAAAGCCCAGCCACACAGTGCAAGACCATGGCTGGCCATCCGCCAAGGATGGGCAGACACATCAATGAGTGATAGGGCACACAAGCTAAAATTTGGGCAGGTGCCCTCCCATCTCAGAGAAGGCTAGCAGAGAACATCTACACATCCCCACATCGAGATGCGGCCAGCCTCCTGCATCCCCCAGCCCCCAGCTATACCTTGAGTCCCTGAGTTGGGTATGGGAGTCCTGCTGGGTCATGGACAGGAAGTCGGTAACATCTATGGTCCCCTCTTCTAGCTCTTCCTCCTCATCCTCCTCTTCCTCCCGGCCCAAAGAGCGGGATAGGCCCCCAGGTCCCCCTGGCCGAATGCTCTCAGGATTCAGCTGCCTCCAGGAAGTAGGGGGCATGGCAGGTTCCGGGCGCCACCAGCTGTCAGCCGGGGAGCCAAAGCGATCAGCTAGCACTCGGTACTTGGCTGCATCAAACAGTTCGTTCCGGGGACCCAGCAGACCCCAGCCCTGGCAGGGGAAAAGGAACGTTGTAAGGATCCATAACATCTTCACACCTCAGTCTACCTGGGCTGTGTCCAGCTATACCATAAGTCACTTATATCATAGAGCCATAATTTTTCATCTGTCTACCCACTTCAAGCCCAAGTCCAGAACCAGGCATAGGGAGAACACTTAAAAATGCCTAGCTCTGGCTGGGCATGGCGCTTTACACCTATAATTCCAGTACTTTGGGAGGCTGAAGCAGGAAGATTGCTTGAGGCCAGGAGTTTGAGACCAGCCTGGGCAACATAGTGAGACCCCATCTCTACCAAAAAAAAAAAAACAATTAGCCAGGTGTGGTGGGCCACACCTATAGTCCCAGCTCTTCAGAGGCTGAGGCAGGAGGATCGCTTGAGCCAGGAGTCTGAGGTTGCTGTGAGCTGTGAATGATGCTACTGTACTCCAGCCCAGATGACAAAGCAAGACATTATCTCAAAAACAAACAAAAAATGCCTAACTATGATAGAAGAAAACGATAAGGTAAATTTTTATACCTACTTAGACAAAAAATCCCATATGGCAACAAGTGAGCAGAAGATACATTCTCACAGTGATCTAGGAAGCTTCAGTAAACATAGCAATTAGAAAATATATAGCCCATACCATAAAACAGATGTAACTTCTGATGTAAAAATCCTATGCTGGGAATACATTCTACAGAAATAATTTGAAATGTTAAAGCCATTTATACAAAAATATTATTTAAAGTGTTTCATTCTTTTCTACAGAAAATACCAACTAAAACATTTCCTCAGTCTCTAGCATGTACAAAGTAACATGCTGGTCACCTGAGCATCATCAGGATAGACAAAACCTGGTCCCTGCCCTTAAGAAGCTCAGAATCTAAGAGGCAGAATGGAAATGCAGATGACCAGGGTCTAAGGAACAAAGAAATACGTGAGAAGCAGAACAGGGAGCAGACTACGAATAAAGCACGGGTTTAAGAAGTTACACTTGGCAGTGGTAAAGGTGACAAAGCCTGAGGGGCAGCAAGAAAATGAAATTGTCAAATGGATTTCTGACATTAGGGCCATGTGATAGTGGACCGCAGGAGCCACAGGCCAGGAACCTCTCTACTGTGAGGTTTCAGTCCAGTCAGACTCATGACAAGCTGAGGAGTGACCACAGCCTTCCCAAGGCTCTTTCCTTAGGTTTCTGAAATAATTATATGTAATTTTTAAAAATTCTATTCACAACAGCAACAAAAACCATAATCTACCTAAGATGAACTTAAGAAAGGTACAGACTTGTATTTTTTTTTTAAAGTACAAAACTTGGCAAAAGGATATAAATCCAGGGAGACCTATGTTCCTGGATGGGAGAACATTTACGTATGGGGAGGCAAAAGCCTCCTAAATTAACCCATAATTTGAACATAATTCCAATCAAAGTCTAGATAGGTTTCTTAGGCATTTGACAAAATTGATTCTAAAGTTCATCGAGAAAAACAGATGTGTAAGAACAGGAGGATTCTGTGACAGAACAGAACAGGGCAGCAGCATGCCACACAGACACCTGCAAACACACGGGGTGGGGCAGCACCAGTGCCATTCCAGGTCTCAGCTGCCAGGCTTCTGCCTCACAGGCTTCACTTCTGACAAGGAAGCATCTGGTTAGACAGAAAACCAATCCAAGCCTCCCTGCCCTGGGGCTTCCCTAGCAGGTCAGCCTTGACAATCACTCTTCCCACCCTCACAGGCTCCCTGCTGTTCCTGCTGAATGCCCTGCTTGCCCCTCAGAACTTTACATACAATGAATGCTAGCTAGCTACTATTCTCTTCCACCAGCTGCTCTCCAAGAGCCCCCTTTACTGGCTTAGGTTTCTCCAATCTCTTTAATACCCCTTGAAGAAACCCCCTCCACTGCTGCTACTGGCATTCTCTTTTGTCTCTAGTCTTGTCAATACTACTGCTGTCAATGACCTTTCCTAAAACTTGGCCGTGTCAGTCTATCAATTACTACCAGTCAGTAGCCCACAGGATCAAATCAGAAGTCCCACCTGTGACATCTAAGGCCCTGGTGTTCTGGCTTCTGCCTGTCTATTCCATGGCCCAGCACACAGACCCATGCTCACACTCCTCACAGCTGATCATATACACCCTGGCTTCATGCCTCTGTGGCATATGTCTTGAGTTTCTGCCCCATCCCTGGTCCCTGGCAAGGATCATTCTTCAAGAATAAGCCTCTTCTCTTCAGGAAGCTGAGGTGTGTTTATTTCCTTATGTAGACAACAGCCCTGTGGGCTGTGGCTGCTCTTGGAGCACTCTCAGTTACCTCTTGCCAGCACCACACACTAAGCAAGCATAAGGGTAATGCTTACCAAATGCATCTAGTCTGGGGAAAAGAGAAAAGCTGAAAAACTACGGGTACAGGTATTAGGGAATAAAAGGCTGAGTTCCAGAATAAAGAACTCCTAAAAAAAAAAAAAAAAACCTCCTATAACCACAATGAGTTATCACCTCACACCAATTAGGATGGCTATTATCATAAAAATACAAAAAATATGAGTTCAGGTCCCACTTAAAAAAAATAAAATAAAAAACAAAAACTAACAAGCATTACCAAGGATGTGGAGAAACTGGAACTCTTTTGCATATTGGTAGGAAAGTAAAATAATGCACCCATTGTGGAAAACAGTTTGGGTGGTTCCTAAAAAAACAAATGTACAATTACTATATGATTCCAGCAATTCTACTTCTGGGCATTTTACCCAAAGGAATTGAGAGCAGGGTCTCAAAGAAATGTTTGCACACCCATGTTCATGGCAGCATTATTCACAACTGCTAAAATGTGGAAGCACCCAGCTGTCCACTGGCTGATGAATGGATAAGCAAAACGTGGTATATACATACAATGGAATATTAATTCAGTCTTAGAAGGAAAACTCTGACACACGCTACAACATGCATGAAACTTTGGGACATTATGCCAAGTGAAATTAGCCAGTCACGAAAGGACAAATATTGTATGATTCCACTTACATGAGCTATCTACAGCAGTCAAATTCTCATAAGAGACAGAAAGCAGAATGGTGGCTGCCAGGGGAGGGGAGGGGAGATGGGGATTATATTTCAATGGGTACAGAGTTTCACTTTTGCAAAATGAAAAAGTTCTAGAGACTGGTTGTACAACAATGTGAATGCAGTTACAGTACTGACCTGTACACTTTAAAATCATTAAGATGGTCAATTTTATATTATGTATATTTTACAATTAAAAAAAAAAGAGGGCCGGGCGCGGTGGCTCACGCCTGTAATCCTAGCTCTCTGGGAGGCCGAGGCGGGTGGATTGTTTGAGCTCAGGAGTTCGAAACCAGCCTGAGCAAGAGCGAGACCCCGTCTCTACTAAAATTAGAAAGAAATTAATCGG
>CAUYRB010069049.1:0-49766 GCA_963574695.1 Propithecus perrieri
GACTACAGGCATGTGCCACCATGCCCGGCTGACTTTTTCTATGTATTTTTAGTTGTATGATTAATTTCTTTCTATTTTTAGTAGAGACGGGGGTCTCGCTCTTGCTCAGGCTGGTTTCAAACTCCTGAGCTCAAACAATCCGCCCGCCTCGGCCTCCCAGAGAGCTAGGATTACAGGCGTGAGCCACCTTTATAGAGCCTTTATAAGGAATCTTGATAATCATTTGGACAAGTTTATTTGTGTGCAGGCTTTTTGTTCTGGCTCCATATTTCTTACCATAAAGTAAAATCTTCTATTTTGTGTATTGCTCATAACTCTTCATTATCTAGATACATTTCATATTTCCTCAACCAGAAAAGCAATGGATTTTTATCATAAAAATAAAATATATCATAGTAAGTACATAAGTCTTTAAAGAAAAAAAGTATGTATATTGTAATTTCCACTAATTATTTTTCATATCACGTAGTAAAACATACGTTAGCAATAACTGATGACAGAATAGATATGAAGATATGGGAATAGAGCATCAGAATCCATCTCTCGCTCTCTTTCTCTCTCTCTCTTTCCCCCACTCTCTCTTTCGTATGGTATTGGAAATGTAAAACTTTGTATTGACAATAAAAATAATGTGTTCATGTCTTGACGTTTATTTTGTATTCATTTTAGGATAAGTTACTTGCCTATAACAAAGTGTGGCTGGTCTGGACTAATTTTATTATTATTGTTATTTTTACTGTTGTTATTGTTGCTGTTGGACAGCTTTGCTGTGACCATTAATGCTCACTTTATTCATTAGACTGATCAATTTCATAGTATGCTTCCTGTTAATCAACTAACAATAGAATTTTTGAAAGATATATAGCTCATTTCTTCAGTTAAATATATTCTGAAAGTGAATTCTGGAAACACTTGCATTCTTGAAGAGATTTCTCAGTGCAGTGAAGTTTAACTGCAATTGCTGGATGCCTCTAAATTCACTTGTAACTGACTGAGAACTAGAGAATAATCTTTAAGAGGTTTCTAGTAAAATTATTCCAAAACCCCAAGAGTACAGTTACTAAAGAAATTGGATTATATTTCAGTCCAAAAGAAATAATTTTCCTTCATGAGTTTTGAAGCCACCTGCTACTATAGTTCGGTTTGTTTATTTGCCTTTATTTTTCTTTTAGGAAAAAAATTCCATTCCTTGCTATTACAGTATAGCCACTGAGTACATATTTAAACTATAATTATTCCCTCTTGTTAATTTTTGTAATGATAATTGTTTAATTTTGCTTCCTGTCCTTGGACAGGCATACCCTCCACTGAAATGAATACATAGTATAGCATGAAAAGATGGAGGCGAACATCTGAACTCAGATTAAAGTGGTGCAGGAACTGGAAGACAATCATTATCTGGTAAGAAGGAGCTCAGCAATGATAGAGCTGTCAGAAAAACAAGGCCCTGTCAGAAGGGCCAATGTAACTGGGAGAGAATTATCCAGAATATGAGCTACAGGAAAACACAAAACTCAATTTTATAAGATGAATGATTATAAAAGAATAAAATCGGCTATTTTATGAGGAGAATGCTGTTGCTAAAGAATGAAAAGATCTATTGTCTAAAATTTTATAACAATCATAATCGGTGAGACTTTTTTGTTGTCATGAAATTAGAAGTATCTGCTATTACTGGTATTAACAACTCCTGACCCTAATATGTCAAATAGATTTTCCAGGCATTGAAAATTACTGTTGTCATGGAGAACTGCAACTGTCCAAGAATTAAAATAATTTTTTGTAGGTTTAAGAACAGTTTGAATCGTTGCTTTTTAATAGATTACCATCTCCAAAGACAACTGCTTATGTGTGGATGATAAAGTTTTCTTAGCACTATAAAAAATTTATTATATAGGAAAAATTGATTATTGATTATTGATCTAGTTAATAATCTATACTTGGGTAATTGTTTTTTTAATGATGCATTGTTTTCAGTGTTTTAACCTTGTATCAGTCAAATAAGGTAATTCCTCTATTACCATTAAACCCTAAGCAAATATTAAATTAGACTTAGGTAGCATGTCAAATGAAATATCTTTCATTAATTAGATATAAATAGTATATTTTTTGAAAACTGAAATGATACTGGGGTTAAAAGGATAACATTTAGATAAGATAAAATTGTTAAATTACATATATTTATAAAACACTAAATTTAGAAGAACAGTTTGTTAATGTTAATATTTATTTTTCCTTATTAAAACATATATTTCCTGTAACACAATCAAATGAAAATTCAAGCAGAGGTTTGTTAATTATAATCAAAGGTATAGATAAATTTGAAAGATGACAAATAGCAGTATTGAACAAAGACGGTTATCCATGTAAATTATTCCTAGTCCAGGCATTCAATATAAATATATTGAGTGCCTAGTGTGTGTCAGTGGCAGATATGGCATTGAACAAATCTGACAAAAATCTCTGTCTTCATGGATCTTAGATAATTTCATCATTATCTATTAATTACAAGTTAATTAGTTACATATTACATTAAATATTATGACTTCTTTACCATAGATCTATTTAGATTATCAGATCTATGAAAATTACTGTTAGAGTATTTCCCTCATCCCAAAATATTTTATACATAGATCATGGCACTGGTTACATAGGTATAAATTCTTGTCAAAAAACATCAAAGTGCTAGTTTACAGTCCCACCAGCAGTGTAAGAATGTTCTAATCTCTCCACATCCATTCCAGCATTTGTTGTTTTGGGACTTTTTGATAAAGGCCATTCTCATTAAAATTAGGTGATATCTCATAGTGGTTTTGATTTGCATTTCCCTAATGATTATAGCTGCTGGGCACTTTTTTATATATTTGCTGGCCATTAATCTTCTTTTGAAAACTTTCTGTACATGTCCTTTGCCCATTTATTGATAGGGTTGTTTGATTTGTTCTTGTTTATTTTCTTATGTTCTATACAGATTTTTGTTATCAGCCCTTTATCAGATGTGTAGAATGCAAATATTTTCTCCCTTTCTGTAGGCTATTTGCTCTAGTGATAATTTCCTTGGCTGTGCAGAAGCTTTTTAACTTGATCAGGTCCCATTTATTTATTTTTATTGCTGCTATGATTGCTCTGGGGGTCTTCTTCATAAATTCTTTGCCTAGGCCGATGTCTATAAGAGTTTTCCCAACATTTTCATCTAGAATTCTTAAGGTTTCATCCCTTAGGTTTAAGTCTGTAACCCATCTTGAGTTGATTTTTGTGAGAGGTGAGAGTTGGGGATCCAGTTTCAATCTTCTGCATGTGGTTATCCAGTTTTCCCAGTACCATTTATTGAATAGAGATTCTTTTCCCCAATGTATATTTTTGTCTGTTTTGTCAAAGATTAGATGACAATATGAGGATGGTTTTATATCTGAGTTCTCGGTCCTGTTCCAAAGGTCTATGTCTCTGTTCTTGTGCCAGTACCACACTCTTTTGGTTACTATAGCCTTGTAGTAAAGCCTGTAGTCTGGTAGGCTGATGCCTCCCAATTTGTTCTTTTTGCTTAAGAAAGCTTTGGCTATATGAGGTTTTCTCTGGTTCCACATGAAGTGTAGAATTATTTTTTTCTAGATCTGTAAAGAATGATGATGATATTTTGATAGGGATTGCATTATATCAATTCACATCAATATCTTCAATTCCAATCTAGATTTAATTTGACCTTTTTCCATTCCATATCAGTAACTCTATTATTCCAAGCTGAGAGCCCTGACCACAATGATCTTAACACATTTATTTATTTGCTCAATCCTATAATATATTTAATATAATTCAATATAACTTCACTTACAAAACTATACACAACTACTAAAGAAGAGATCGGGGTTTATTTGCAGTTTTCAATTGCTCCACCCTGCCCAAAACTAAAGGAATATCGCCAATTATCATGTGCATAAATACTTAGATTACTTTTTTTTTTTTTTTTTGCCTTCTGCCTCTTCTTTCATCAGTGGGATCCTGGTGTTCATTTTTAAAAGTTGGTATCATTTGTTTCAATTAGCTTTCCTTGATTTCATTTTTACAGTTTTAGTTCTCTTTTCAACTTTTTAAATTTAATTTAATTTTTGAATATGAAGAACATTAACCTGCTTCCAAAAGTCAATACACTTCTTGGAGAAGTGCCTTTTCTTCATATCTCTTGCCTTTTAATCCCCACCACTTGCAGTTAATCCAGTTCATTGATTTTCAGTTTATCGTTATTATTTTTTGGAAAGTGGCAGATTGCAAATATTTTCGGCTTTGTAGGTCATATAGTTTGTTGTAAGCACATAATTCTGTCATTGCAATGCTAAAGTAGCCATGGGAAACAAATGAATAAATGAGCATCATTGGATCCCAATAGTACTTTAATTATCAAAAAAGACTGCAGGGTCCGTTTGGTTTGTGGACTACAGTTTAAAAATCTCTGAATTAGATTAAAGTATATACAGTATTAATTTTATACATATGTGTGTGTGTGTATATATACATATATATATATATGGATTGACATGTGTTACATTAAAATAACAGATTGTCATCTCATCTCATACCCAGAAATACACAAACTACATTTAGTGAGATTTCTGCCTACTGCCCTCAGCTTAAATCTGGATTTCTTTGTGAATAGGAATGACAAGAGTTATTACCAGATTTGGTGCTATGGAACTGAGTAGAAAATTGACATATTGTTTTACTTCCATCCAAGGATTGTTGTCAGGTTCCTTGAGTGTTAAAAAATATTTAATCCTCCCATTCATTAATTGAAGAACTATTTCTATGGTACTTACTGAAAAATGACAATTTTTTGAGGTCTCTTTTATGGTGAAAGAGACAATTTATGTCTCTGCCCTTACATCCTAGTGGCCAAAGCACACAAAAAATATGGCCAGACTAAGCACGAGGAGAATCAGCAAGATCTGACCCTCCTGAGAGCTATGATATGATTTGGGACAAGCCACTTCACTTTACTCAATTTAAATTGTTTAGCTAGAGAATATAAAGTTTAAGCAAGATGCCATTGATTGATTTACCGTGATATCATTCTATCTTCTTGGGTAGTGCTGGATCACATCCTCAGACCCGAAGCCAGTGAGTTTTAAGTTTACTACGGGAAATTTGACAGGCAGGACTATGGTCCCCATGAAAGTCATATCATGAAGTATGATTTTGATGTATATTTTACCTGACGAGATGGCTAAATATCAGGTGGGAAACTTTTTCTAAAAGAGTCCAGATAGTAAACATTCTATGCATTGAGAGCCATATATATTCCCATATAGGGCTGTCACATATTCTTCTTTGTTCTTTTTACAACCTTCTAAACATGCAAAATGTATTTTTAGCTCATGGTCCATAAAAAACATTCTGTGGCCAGATTTGACCCTTGTCCCTTAGTTTTTTGATCCTTAGACTAGAGAATTTCAGGATATTCTACACTCTTAGAGTTGTATGGACTACATATAAGACCTGTTAGTTGGAGGTAAATTAAGGCAAAAGAGAGATAAAAGTAGCATCTCCAAAAGGGTTGATGTAAAAATTTCTTCGCTTGAAACAGGATCTCTCCCTAGAGAGAATAATGTCTAAGGGAAAATTTTGGAATAGTATTCTAACTTGCTTTACAAGGGAATACTCTAAGGAATTTCTAGAATTTTACACAACTGAAAAGATAAAAATCTTTCTCATGAGGCAGTATTTGTGTTGAGCTAGAGATACTTGAAATGTTTCAAGTTTTATGTGCCACATTTCTCATAAATAAATACCATTTTATTGTCTCATACATTGACACAATAGAGCACTATTCTGTTCCCTTTGGATTGATACTAGGAGAACACAAGGGACAGCAAAGCTATGTAATATATGCAAAGATTCCTTGACACTGACATGCGTTGACGGTCTGCTTTCCGTTTCATTCAATACCAAGATATTAAACCCTAGCGACTTGTAAATGCATCTCCAACCTTCATCTATTATGACTGCCTATGGTAAAAGCCAAGTTTTCTATATGGGGTGCACTGGAATAAAACAATGGAAGATAGCTTATTCCCTCAGGAGTAAAGGAGTATTAAAGAAGATACATAATTATATAGAAAAGTATGAGAAATGGAAAATACACACATCATGTAGTACACAATGCATGTGGCTATGCATTAATTTGTCACAAAACATTTGCATGCCCAAAATTACAGATTAAATAAATATTTAGAGCTTAAGTAGAGAAGGTTCTTTGGAAGAGTACATATAAAGGCACACATAAGCACGTGTACTCTAGGATTGCTTATATGCTAATACATGATATGTATCCTTGTAAGGATACACAAGAGTAGCAGATAGACTTTGTCAGGATCAGTTCCCACTGCCACTCAGGACAATTTGATACTTTAGGAAACTGAATGGTCTTTAAGTAACCTGGAAAAACACTGCCTTGGTAATATATTTCTGTACCTTCGGACTCGGCATCATCAGCTCTCAACCTTTTTTTTTTTTTGTAAAACTCTTTAGTTTTCCTGTCTGTAAAATGGAGATAATGTTAATTCCCCTATCCTGAATGCTGAGAGGGTTGATTTATAAAAGTAAAGCACTTTAAAACTGAAAAGCACTTGTGCTTATTATTCACTGTAATGTTGGCCAAAAAAAGAGAGTTATTTGTCTGAAGAGGACATTTGCTATAGCAATGCAGTAGAATTAGTAAGGGCAGCAGTTGAGAAGTAATGAATTATAGAAACAAATATAGGAAGGGAGAATTTTAAGGGCTATTTATTTCATGATCTGAATTTCCTAAAATGCTTTGAGATTATTCTGTTTTTACAGTGCTCATAAGAGGTTCCCTATAGTCCACATATGTGAAGAGAAATTTTCCGTTTTCCATATTTGAGAATCATAGTCTTCAACTCTAATGAGCCCAGATTTTCAAGTTTAAGAACTATCAGGTTGAGTTAGGACTGAAAGGAAACATTTAATCTTTTCAAATCTGTCACTACAAAAGAGTCTTCATTGAGTTTAATTTAAATCATATACATTATCTCTTTCACTGTGCTAAATTATTTAAACACTTAACGATTATAAACAAAAAGAAATACTATTTTCTCACTGAGACTGACAAGTAAATAAAATTGGAACAACCATGGCATATACTGATTTCAGTTGTCAAAGGCATCTCTTGTTCCTCACACTCAGACAAAATAACAATGGCAAAATCAAAAGCTTGACATTTTAGATTTTATCTAATTTGCATTATAAGTACTCAGAAAGGGATATGCCATTGTAGTTGTATTAATGTGGCATCTGATTGTATTCTTTATTTAGTTCAACTTGTTTACTGTTCTCCTGTTCATTCTACTAGTAAGCAGGCAAGTGCATTTCTCTTAAAGTCATTGATCAAAAAAAAAAAAAAAACTGTGGTACAGTAGTAAAAACTTGATAGAATAGAGTTCTGTGCTGAGCTAAAATGTAAAATTAAGCAATTTAGGAACTTATTTCTGACAACAGTTATACTGTATCTGTAAGAGAAAGCAAAACAGGATTTCAGCAATTAATCACCAAATTTTATTTGGGAGATAAAAATAGAATATATTTAGCATTCGAGACTATTGAGTTGGTTTTGTCAGAGAATTGCATTTGCTTTCATAATTGAGTCTTATAATCTAAGCATCCTAAGGTGAATTTAGTAAATGTTGAGAAGATCCAAATAAATTGATCCTATAGCCTGAACAAAAATGGTAACAATGTTCAAATTGATAAAAGTAGTATTATTTCAGTGATAGTGACTTATTGTTTTATTTTTAAAAGAAAGATGATGAGAATGTAACTTTCATGGCAAGCCAGGTTGGTCAACGGTCATTTTTTATATGGTGGTTAGAATATGCTATGTGATGGGGGAAAATATTTGTATATATATGTGCATGTATGTCTGCGTGCAACCCTGGGATTTGTTAGGTTTAGGTCTGTAATACAATGCCTCTTGCAGAAACAGATACATTTCCTAAGATTTTGTTTTGTTTTCATTTTAACTCTTCCATGAATTGTGAAAGACATCCTGAATAGACTGCCTAGATATATGCTTGCTAATATCATGTGTGGGCATATTTTTAATAAATTATTCAAAGAAACCATTCACATGTTTATTTCTATGTTGTCTGACATAATAAAATCTTGGATTAGTAAGTACTTACATTCCACTGATCCTATTATTGGTTAGTATTCTACTGAGGAAAATGAAGAAAGGAGTTACGTTAAATTATAGTGATTTAGGAGCATTTGTCAACTATTCAGTTCGCAATAATGAGATATTCCCATAACCCTAAATTATGTATTTCCATTGACCATCCTGATAATATAACTGTCAATTTTTATTTAATATTGACTCTAAAATTTACAGCATGATAAAAAATTCAAGATAAAAATGTAAGAAAATACAAATATCAGAAACAAACACTACGGTAAAACAAATAAACAATAAAAGTAACCTTTCTTTGTAAACTAAAAAACTGAGTAACAAGTATATTATTAATATCATTATTTGCTTTATAGAGTGTTATTTATCTTTTGACATTTCTGATGTGCCCAATGTAAAAACTGGTATCTAATATAGTATAATATGCATAAAAAGGGACATTTTGTGTATTATATATTGAGATTCATGCCTTAACCAATGCACATATTTCCCTTATATTTCTAAAATATAACTCTTCTTTCTCCCCCTTCTATGTTCCTCCTTCTCCCCTTCTTCTTCCATTGTTTTCTTATTTTTCTTCTATCGCAATGGCCACAGCAACAGTAGCACATAATTAAATATTTGCCATTATGAGCAGAATCATAATGTTTAAGTAAAAAAAGAAAAATGTTGACAAATAGGGGGAAAAAAACTCTTTTATTTAGAAAAACCACAATTGCCATCATTGCAATCAATGTAATTAAAGCTTTAAATTATTTATGACAGATAAAATGTTTGAAATATTGCATGTATACAATATCTCAATTTGAGAAATAAATGGAAACCTGAAGCTTGATTAAGGAAACTATTAGCAAATAGTCTAAAATGGGACCTCCAACAAGATTAAAGAAATCTTAAGTCTAAACTGTATATTAAACATATGAATTACAGAGTAACAATTGACATTTTAATGTAAAAATAAATACATATAAATCCCCTTTGTAAAGAGTAGTATTTGTTTGTCTTAAGAATTCATAATGTTTTTTATATATATCTTAATAAGGTGGAAAAATTTCCGTAGATTTTATATAAATTATTTTTGTTCTGTACTAATTTTCTGACATAAATTATCTTCTACATTATAATAGGCTACATGATTAAATATTTCATCATTTAACTAAAATGGTGAACATGTATTATCTATTGTCATAATTTAATACATTTTCAAAATGCCCTTTCTACAAGTCGGAAGAAAATGTGTGCCTATTTATGAGTGAGAACTGAAAAAAAAAAAAAGAGAGAAAGACAAAAGAAAGAAAAAATGGCATAAGTAATAGATGGATAAGTAGTTCCCCATTATATCTAATTTTACTTAATGAGAAGTAGTTCTTAACTTTCAACCAACCTCAATATTTCACAATATTCAAAATAACTTTTAGAATAATTTCTTAAAGCTAGAATCATAGTCCTTTTGCCATTTATACCCTTGAAAATAGATTTCTTATTTAGCACTACATTTTTGAAAAGTAATTATTATGTGGCATTAAGTCCATTTTTATTATAAAACTTTTATATTAACTAAGAGTTGTCTAGGTTATCAACGGAATTTACCAATTTATGTCAATCATTTGGCTTCATAATTAAGAACAATTCTTTCTTTGAGATTTTTGTATAAAATTTGCAGTTTTCTGTCATGTGAAAAAGGGTAATTAGCTCTCAGATACATTATATCAGTGACTAACATACATCCCTACAAAATGCAATTGGAAATTATTGGTTTAATATAAACAGTCTCAAAGCATGCTGGCCAATTAAACATTGTGATGCTACATAGTAGAACATATTAACTCCAGATACAAATCTCATTTATAGAAAACAAATCTATTTAAGGTGGAAAATGATGATATTCTTATAATAAGAGTAAGTTAATAAATCAGAGCTGTGAGAGTAAAACAGAAGGGAAACTACGATTTAAAAAAGGGATAGGCGTGATGCAATTAGAAGGGTATTTTACTTCTATGGTTTTCCTATCCAGAATTCATAACTTCAGTTAATTATGAGAAAACAGAAGACAAGCCCCAACTAGGGGACATTCTACAGTGTATGGCCACTGCACTTCAAAAGTGTCAAGCTTATGAAAAGTAAACAAAAAGTGAGAACTCACAACTAAAAAACATTAAGGAAAAAATACAACATGGCATCACAGATTAAATGTTGGAACAGAATAAAAAGGAACATTAACGGGAAAATTGATAAATCTGAATGAAGTCTGCAGTTTGGTTCGTAGTATTTTACCAATGTGAGTTTCTAAGTGAATAAGTGTACCATGGTTGCCTATGATATAAACCTTAGGGTAACATGAATAAACAGTAAGCAGGCACTCATTGTACAATTTTTGCAACTATTCTGTAAATGTAAAATTAAATAATAATAATAAAGGGGTAATATTAGCAAAACAAAGGAAAACAAGGAAGTGATACTAGAAATTGGAAGAAAATTAAAAATGGGAAAAAGGTGTCCTAACTACATGGAAACTAGTTAAAACTGCAACATTATCTAAATATTTCTTGAAAATATTGAGGTTTATATATGAAGATTATAGGGACTCATATTGCTTGATCCCAATAACATAATATATATATATATATTAAGATTAATTTTTGTCCACTTTCTGTAAGGTTCTGAACATATTGCCAGGAAGAATAACTGGCTTTACATTATAATTAACTCCTTGAGAAAGAGCCGTAGAGGTATAAAACAATATATTTTGCTAAATTATGGAAGCATGAACAACTCAGTCCTGCTTCAGGATGTCCTAATAGGAACTATTTGTGTGAGGAAGCAATATCCAAATTGCCTTCTTAATATTACACTAACTCGGAGGATTACATGGGACCAGAGCTGGAAGTCAGAGTTTGCTACCAAATTCTGGTGACCCTGAGAGAACAGGAGAGACCAAAGCAAATCACTGAATGAGGACCACAAATAAGCCATAAGGGATGTCCTACAGATTTCCATATTCATTGAGGCTGTAAGCAGGACCAAGTTCAGAGAATGGAGCCTCTAATTAAACACTAATATGCAAACAATAAATCATGTGCAAACAGTGAATGTATTGCTTCTACATCCCTGGGTCTCCGATTCCAATGCCTGCTAATACCCTTAGCTGCAAATCTAATGAGGTCTTATGAATTCTCCGGTTACTGTTAGGCAACATAAGAAACCCACATCAATAATTAAAATGTTTCCATCAATGAAATAAATCAACACACACACACACACACACGCATGCATGCATGCACACACACATGCGCACACACACACACACAAATTTAATTGGAAACAAATCTCCTTTCTAAATCTACTATATGTTAGCCATCAGGAGTTGGGAATACCAGTTTGTGTGCCGGATTTTCTTTAGTGCTTAGTAGTTATACTCTTTATCCTCCAGGGTTTCTGATATTTTCAAAATCAGAATCAGGGAAGGAAGGACAGAAAAGTGCCAACAAAATTTATTAGCTAATATAAGTGGAAGTCCAGGTATAGGGCAGAATTCAACGTTTGGTGATTTATTGGCTCATTGGTATCTCAAGGGACTCACTATCTTTGTCTCTGTGCTGTAACATCTGAGGTGTCAGAGCAATTACTTTCAGAGTTCTAGGATGTTAACCAGAGGCAATCAAGCCTACATGATGCTCGGTAGATATCCAGTGGGAGAGAATACACTTGTTTGTGCATTCCTAGCAGCCATCCTAAAATTGTTCTTGATTGGCTCACACTGTGTCTGACACTGAAACAACTGTGTCTAGGAGACTGGATTATGTTAATTGGTCTAAGCCCGCCAATATTCACCAGTGAAGCAGAAAAGGGGCACAAAACCAGTTTTACCTGAAGAGAATGGGAGCTGTTACTTAGTACTTGCTGTATCTTTAACTTTCTCTTTTGACCATTGGTCATTTTTTTCAATTCTTTGAACTTAGAGTATTTCACTGAAAAAAATAAAATAAAATAAAAATAGGATTAAAAAGCTTTTGTGATATTCAAAAGAATATGATCTTGAAACTTGTCAGAGAATTCTCCTGAAGATTCAGAGAATTTTATTCAATAATACAACATTTGGTATTAGTATGTGATAATCTGGGTAATCAGATATCATAAAAGAAAAGCGCTTTTTTAAAATTTCTGAATATTATGGGAGTACACATGTTTTAGTTACATAATTTGCTTTTGGGCAGTTTGAGTCAAAATTATAAATGTGCCCTTCACCCAGATGGCATGCGTTAGGTGTGAACACTTTCTATCTCATGGAACCTATATTGTAATGCAGAAGAACTGGAAATAAACAAGATAAATAAAGTGTGTAGTAAGTTCCTAGTAATTGCCATTAAATAAAAAAAGAGCAAGATAAGGGATTAAGAAACATTGGCTAGAGGTTGTGAAATATCAGATAATCATGGCCAAAGAAGCGCCCACAATCAAGAGGTGATGTGAACAAATAGTTGGAAGGTCATCGTGAGTTTGAGAGATTAGTGTCCCTAGAGCAGAGAGAAAGAAATATCAGGTACATGATGATTTCAGAGAGGTAATGGGGACCCGATTTTGTAGGACATTAAAAGGATTATAGTAAATTTAGATGTTGGAGAAAACCTATCAGAAAAAATTACTGAGACGTGTCTTTCTCCCTCCAATGTTCAGCAAATAGAGATACAATTCTGTATGCTCATGGGAAAGCAGGCAGGGACTGGACAGCAAGGGATGACATTTCATTAAAACCCATGTGTCAATAATGAATTAATTGTGGTACTAAAATTTTTTATTGTTTATGATGCCAAAAATTAACATTGAATTTATACATCATTATGTATCTTACAAAAACTCAATTAAAAACAGTGACTTTTAAGCTGCTTTTGGTCAAAAGATTGTAATAGTATTACAGAGTTCAAAAGATTTACCAAAAATAAAACACATATTCCAAACATTGCTGCCATTTCCCTTGCTTCATTTGCTACACTACAGATGTTTTCATCTCTAAAATGCAATACACAAGTTTCAAGTGAACTGGGTTTGTGGAATAGATGCTTCAGAGTATCGTGATTATCTGATGTGGGAGCAACCAAGGAGGATTTGGTTAGTTCTATACAGCATGTCCTCCAATAATATCGTTTAATTCAACATCGTTTATAACGTTGATAAGAAAAAAAGTAGATTCCCAACCAGGGCCACTGTGTACATACAGTTTGTATGTTCTTCCCATGTCTGTATGAGTTTTCTCTGAGTACTCTAGTCTGTTCCCACATCCCGAAGATGTTCATGTTCCATTAATCGGCATGCCTACATTGTCCCAGGCTGAGTGAGTGTGGGGGCATGTGTGAGCGCGCCCTGCAGTGGAATAGCATCCTGTCCAGGGCTGCTTCTCACCTTGCTCCCAAAGCTGTCAGACAGGCTCTGGCCAACCATCCCCCCAAACTGGAATAAGCAGGATGGAAAATGAATGCATAAATGAATACAAATGAATGTCAAATAAAAATTTGTAAAATCTATGATAATCATACAAATTCACAATAATAAATGAAACAGTACAAAAGTTCTCACTGAGTCTGCAGTATTTCTTACTGTTTTTGAACTGCCTGGTGGTGGGAGGCATTCCTTACAATTTTCGCTTTGCAATCATTTATATTATACTTATTTAATCAATCACCACAAAGACTGCCATCACTCACTTATTCACCAAAAATTGAGTAAATAATTATCTTCCCTGCCTTTATTAGTCTTTCTTAAATGTGTGTATAGCTAACATTTATTTCAATGTTTACTATTAGAAGTGTTTGAGTCTTTATTTAGAAATTTGGTGATGTTTTTGTGACAAGAAATATGCTGTTGGAACTTAACTCTTGTACATATCAATAACCTATGGTAAAAATTGGTTTTGCTCTACATTATTTCACTTAAAGTCACAATTTCCAAGAATCTGTTGGATATATTAAATGAGAAACTACTGTATCCAAGTTAGTATAAATCTCTTAACAGATTCAACTCAAAATTAAGTCATTTATGCTACAGTACATTCATATGCAGCTTTGCTGTTTGATTCTTTAGTGTAACTTGCAATGAATTTTAACTATAGTTATCAAGCCTTATTTGAGTTGCTTCTATTTACTAATCGCCTATCTAAATGGAATAAAATAATCTAATTTTCTCTTAGGAAATTTTATGACTTCAAAGAAAAGGATATTTTAATAATCATAAATTCAAATGGCTATATATTTATTTTTCAGCATGCACCGACTTTAGTAGATTTTTCTCTCTGATCAGAATTTCCATTGCATTTTCATTAACTGACAAAATATTGATGGCGTGTATTCAGTATGCCCAGTCTTAATACTTTTACTTTATTCAAATCTAATAAAGTCAGGGCTTTTTGTGTTCCTAGAACCAGAATAGTGTTCATTGTATCTAGTAGGTAAGTGTTTATCCATCCCACTCTTATCCTTCTGCTTTCTTGGTTTCCAATGTCCTTTACACCTCTTTATGTCCACGTGTGCCCATCATGTGGAGCCCAATTATTAGTAAGTACATGTGGTATTTGCTTTTTCATTCCTGAAATATTTCACTTATGATAATTGTCCCCAGCCTTCCACCCAAGTTGCCGCAAAAGACACTAGTTCATTCCTTTTTATGACGGAGTAGTACTCCATGATATATATATGCCACATTTTCTTTATCCACTCATAATTGATGGGCACTTAGGTTGTTTCCACATCTTTGCAATTGTGAACTGTGCTGCAATAAACACTCCAGTGCAGGTGTCTTTTTGATAAAATGACATCTTTTCCTTTGGGTAGATACACAGTGGTGGGATTGCTGGATTCTTTGAGGAATCTCCATACTGTTTTTCAGAGAGGTTGTACTAATTTGCATTCTCACCAACAGTGTATAAGCCTTCCTTTCTCTCTGTATCTATGCGAGCATCTGTTATTTTTCATCTTTTTATTAATGGCCATTCTGACAGGGGTAAAATGGTATCTCATTGTGCTTTTAATTTGCATTTCCCTGATGATTAGTGATGTTGAGCATTTTTCATATATCGTTTGGCCATTTGTCTGTCTTCTTCTGAAAAACTTTCGTGCAACAATAACAAAAATAAATAAATGGGACTGAATTAAATTAAAAAGCTTCTACACAGCAAAGGAAATAATCAACAAAGTAAATAGACAACATACAGATTGGAAGAAAATAGTCACGAATTATGCATCCAACAAAGGGCAAACATCCAAAATGTACAAAGAAGTCAAACAAATCCGCAGGAAAAAAACAAACAACCCCATTAAAAAGTGGAGAAAATACACGAACAGGTTTTCAAAAGAAGCTACTTCTCTTTTTAGTTCTTAAAGTTCCCAAGTAAACATAGACTATCCTTCTAACTCTCTGTTCTTTCAGATCCTTGAAGTTATTTTCTCCTATGATCTTGCTTCCTACCATATCTCAGCATCTGACTCTTATGATCATTACCAACCTGTTGGTATTACCAATAATTTTATAAATACACCATGATGCCACTATCTTGTGTTCTATTCTCTGAACAATTACGTTTTATCTTTTTAGCTCTAATCTTCGGTGCCCTGGATCCAGCAATTCTCTCACTGTGCTTGGACCACTGATACTACTGTGTTTTCATCTTTTAAATTTCTTCAAGTCCAGCTTCCCCTCTTGCCCATTTTACACTTCGTGTCAATGCTCATAATCACTCTGGCCTATAAAACTTGACTTCCTTTGGTAAAATCACAGAGATGGTTAGAACGCTCTACCTCCTGCACATTGTGCTCTTTCAGCAGAATATGATTGATGAATAAATGGGGCTTTCCTGCTGCCAGTTAATCATACTCTGTATCCCTTACTCATTTGCTCATTCCCTTGCATGTCTGCTTTACATGTTTTTCTTTTTCCTGAAATCTCCAATATCTCTTCAGCTGCTCTGCATTCTTGGATGATGATCTTGCTTCTTAATCTAGTGACCCAGATATGTTCTAGAAATCGCCAACCATATATTCAACCACCTACTGATATCTTTATCCATGAGCTCTATCTTCCCACCTGCTCCTACCTAAAGACAATTCTTCCTTTTATACACAAGATACTATCTCCTCCCACCTACTTAATGCCATGTTTTAGCAATTTTCAGCTCTCTTTCCTACATCATGCATTCTACACTCTCTAACTTTCCCCTCAGAATAAACATATCCCATTAGTTCTCCCATTTTGAAAGTCTGTTGAGACCTCTCTCCATAAGCTATCACTCCACATCTTTACACCCCTTTATAGCAAGCACCTCAAAAGTGTTATCTTTATTCACTATGCTCTAGTTAAAACCACTGAAATTGTTTTTGTTAAATTTAACTTATGCCCACCATATTGCCAAATACATTTTTAATTTTCAGTGCCCAATATAATCACTACACAATTTTTATGAGCAGGATTTCACTCAGTTGATCCTTTATCCTCCTTAGAACACATTCTTCCTTTGGTTTTCATGACACCAAAAACTCAGTTTCCTTACTACGTTACTAGCTACTCATTTTCAATCTTTCCTGATGGTTCATTTTTCTCCCTGCTCTGTTCAATTTAAAGTGCCCTAGAGTTCAGACATCGGTTCCCTTCTTTTCAAGAGCTATGATATTTTCCATCTGATCTTGTCTACTCTCCTTTTTATCTGTTGTAATTTGTAGCTCACAATTCTCTCCTGAATTCCAGACTCGTATGTATATCACACAGCCTGTCTGACATTTCTACTTGGATGTCTAACAGACATTTCAAACTCTATAAGCCTAAAATTCAATTTCTGGCCTCCCCCCTCAAACCTACTCTGCTCACAGCCATCCCCTTCTCAATCAATGACAACTCCACTAATATAGCTGCTACACCAAAAATCACAGAATTATTCTTGACATTCCTCTTTCCCTATATTCCTATATTTGTTAGAAAATTCTGCAGTCTTTATCTTCAAAATATATATAGTATCTGATCAATTCTTTCAGTAAATCTCCTATCACTTGCAAAGCTGGAGCATCCATCATCTCTAGCCTAGATTTTTGCCGTAGCCTCCTAATAGGTTTCTCTCCTTCTACTGTGGACTCCCTAGAATCTCTTGTTAATATAATAGTCAGAAGTGTTGATTTAAAATATAATTCAGGTCATATCACTACTCTACTAAAAGTATGCAGTGATTCCCATCTCATAAAAGTAAAATCCTACAGTGCTACAGTGCCCTTTACCATCCTACTTGATTTCCCTCAGTTACATCTTTTAATTGATTTCCTGAAAGTTTTTACCCTGCTCACTCTATTCCAAACACAATGACCTTCTTTCTAGGCCCTAAAAATAGCAGGTACTTTGTGCCACAAAGCTTTTCAGAAGATTGGTCCCTCCGTCTCAAATGATTTCCCCCCAAATATTTGCATCGCTCACATCTGAGCATTGCACAAATGTTACCATGTCACTGTGCCTCCCTTGACCAGCATATTTAAAATTGTAATCTGTACCATTCTTGATACTCTCAAAACCCCTACCCTGCTCTATGTAGTTTTTTTTTTATCCCATAGCCCTTATCTTGTTCTAACTTTTTATTACTTGCTTTTATATTTTGTGAGTGTAATTTCTATTTTCCCTAAACCATGTTATCAAAGAAAGTAGAATTTTTTTTACTAATGTGTTCCAAGGATCCACAAGATTTCCTGATGTATGGTAGGCACTTCTTTTTTAACTAAATGAAATAGTAAGAGGTAATGTTTATTGAGTGCTTAATATTTGTCAGGCACTGTACTAAGTGCCTTACAGGTCTTATAGATATTATTTTCAATTATATATGTATACACACACACACACACACACACACACACACACACACACAGAGAAAGTTAGACATTATTCTAAGGGCTTTAGATACATTAACTCATTTTATCTGAACAACAAACCATATGAAGTGGGTACTACTATATTTTCCACTTCATCAAAGGAGAAAACTAAAGTACAGAGAAATTTGTAACTTGCCCAAGGGTACACAGCTAATAAATTGTAAAGCTGGTATTCATATCCAGCCAGTCTGCCTCTGGCATCCAAGCTTTTAACCATACGTATACCACCTTATGCTAGAAAGTAGGAAAGGTGGGATTTGAAGACAAGTGGTCTGATTCCAGAACCCACATTCTTAATGAACAACATATATTTAATTCACCACTAGACCCGTAGGATTACATCAGAGCCCACTGACCAGCTGAATGTGTGTGTGTGTGTCTGTGTGTGTGTGTGTGTTTCCAGTTCTATTAAGTTGTCAACAGGCACTAGAAAGGAAGAGTAGATTGCCATGAAAGTATTTAATGTCCATAATGACTTTGAGATACAGAGACTTAAATAGTAGAACTTTCTGTGCTTATGAACCCATTAAATCTATATCTGCACTGAATGTTATAATCAGTGATATGTAAACAATACTAATACAAGTATATTATTTAATCACGCTAGGCTTCATTTGTTATTTTGTCAAAATGTGACTAGTTTGAGTTAAATGAATTTTAAATTTCTGATTTTAAAATGTTCTGATCACAGGTGGCAGCATGGATTTACATTATTCCTTTTGTTCAATTTAACATGAATCATTTAACACAAAGTTTATTTTTAAATTAATTGTCATAACAATATTCATAATCTTCTGTATGTTCACTATCTTCATCAAAATGGCCACTGTTGTTTCTCATGAATCCACACATCAAATTTAAAAATTATATAAGCTTTTCATATTCACAGAAGACAATAAGAAAGAATGAATTTATAGCAAGGATAGTAATAGATTCTGCTTGCATTTTTTCTGCAATGCTGCTATAATTATGATTTTTCCTATATAGATTATTTCATACAAAAATGACACTATGTTGTTGTAATTTGTTTAATATTTCCATCATAGTTGCAGATTTTAGGTTTATGTCATTTGAAGTCCCCACAGGATACATTTTTTTAAATTTCAAAATATTAAGGAGGCACAGATATTTTTTGTTCCACAGTTTGCTTTTGTAATGCTTGAGTCACGGCTATTGTTGTGTCCATCACCCAAATAATATTCATTTGTACCCATTAGGTAGGTTTTTGCCCCTCCCCTTTATTTTCTCACCCCTGTTTGATTTCCACTGAGTTTTACTTCCCTCTGTGCACACGTGTGCTTTTCGGTTAGTTGCAATTTAATGGTGAGTATATGTACTGTTTGTTTTTCCATTCTCGAGATATTTCACTTAGGAGAATGGTCTCCAGTTCCATCCCAATTGTTGTAAAAGAATTAAGTCATCCTTTTTTATGTCTCAGTAGTACTCTGTGGTATACATATACCACATTTTATTAATCCACTCATGAACTCATGCGTACTTGGGTTAATTCCACATCTTTGCAATTGTGGATGGTGCTGCAATAAATACTCGTGTGTAGTTGTCTTTTTTGATAAAATGACTTCTTTTTGTTTGGGTACATAGCCAGTAGTGGGATTGCTGGATGAAATGATTTAGTTCTTTGAGAAATCTTCATACTATTTTCCATTGAGTTTGTACTAATTTTCAGTTCCACCAATAATGTGTAAGTGTTGTTTCTTTCTGCATCCATGACAACATCTATTGTGTTTGTATTTTTAATAAAAGCCATTCTAACAGGCATAAAGTGATTTCTCATTGTGGTTTTAATTTGCATTTCCCTGATAATTAATGATGTTGAATGTTTTTTCATATTTATTGTCCATTTGTCTATTTTCCTTGAAAAGCTTCTTTTCATGTCTGTTGCCTACTTTTTTTTTTTATTTCAGCATATTATGGGGTACATATGTTTAGGTTACGTGTGTTGTCTACTTTTTAATGGGGCTGTTTGTTTGCTTTTTTCTTGTTGATTTGCTTGAGTTCATTGTAGATTCTGAAAATCAGCCCTTTATCAGATGTATACCTTCTGAATATTTTCTCCCATTCTCTAGGTTGTCTATTTGCTCTGTTGATTGTTTCCTTAGTTATGCAGAAGAGTTTCAGTTTAATCAAATCCAATTTATTTATTTTTCTTTTTGCTGTGATTGTCATTGTGGTCTTAGCTATAAATTCTTTGCCTAGGCCAAAATCTAGAAGAGTTTCTCATACATTTTCCTACAGAATTCTTATGTTTTCATGCTTTATATTTAAGTCTTTTATTCATCTTGAATCAATTTTTGTGAGTGGTGAGATAAAAAATCTTGTTTTATTCTTCTGCATGTGACTGTCCAATTTTCCCAGCACCATTTATTAAATAAGGATTCTTTTCCCCAGTGTATGTTTTTGTCTTCTTTGTCAAAGATCAGTTGGTTGTAGGTAGGTGGTTTTATATCTGTGTTCTCTATTTTATTCCATTGGTGTATGTCTCTATTCTTGTACCAATACCATGCTGTTTCAGTTGCTATAGCCTTGTAATATAGTTTGAAGTCTGATTATGCCTCCAGATTTTTTTTTTTTTTTTTTTTGCTTACAATTTTTTTGGCTATTTGCACGCTTTTCTGGTTCCAAACAAAGTATAGATTTTCTTTTCTAAATCTTTGAAATATGTCATTGGCATTTTGCTGGGGATTGCATTGAATGTATAAAT
This sequence comes from Propithecus perrieri, assembly GCA_963574695.1. Taxonomy (NCBI): domain Eukaryota; kingdom Metazoa; phylum Chordata; class Mammalia; order Primates; family Indriidae; genus Propithecus; species Propithecus perrieri. Next base: position 20,801 of record CAUYRB010069049.1, read on the forward strand.
CACTTTGGAGAGTATGAACATTTTAACAATATTGATTCTGCCATCCTTGTTGATATGCCAATCCGTGAGCATGCCGATTCATCATGTGGAAAACATTTGTTTGTGTCCTCTGTGATTTCTTTCCTCACTGTTTAATAGTTCTCCTCATAGAGATCTTTCAACTTCTTGGTTAAGTATATTCCTACGTAGTTTATTTCCTTTGTACCCATTGTGAATGGTATTGAGTCTTTCATTGATCTCTCAGCTTGACTATTATTGATATATATAAATGCTACTGATTTATGTACATTGAGTTTGTATCCTGAGACTTTGTTGAATTTATCAATTCCAGGAGTCTCTTAGTGGAGTCTTTGGGGTTTTCTAAGTACAAGATCATGTTGTCTGCGAAGAGCTATAGTTTGAAATCCTCATTCCCAATTTAGATACCATTTCTTTGTTTCTGTTGCCTGATTGATCTTGCTAGGATGTCCAGCACTATGGTGAAAATTAGTGGTGACAGTAGGCACCTTTGTCTTGTTCCAATTCTTATGGGGAATGTTTTCAACTTTCCCCAGTCGGTATGATGTTGGCTGTGTGTTTGTCTTATATGGCTTTTATAATTTTGAGGTATGTTCTTTATATGCTTGGTTTGTTGAGCATTTATACCATGAAGCGTGCTGGATTCTGTCAAATGTTCTTTCTGCATCAATTGAGATCATCATATGGTCCTTGTTTTTGTTTCTCTTTATGTGGTGAATCACATTTATTGATTTATTTATGTTGAACCATCTTTGAATCCCTGGGATGAAGCCAACTTGGTCCTGGTGGATTGGTTTTTTTTGATGTGCTGCTCATTTTGTTTTGTTAGTATTTTATTGAGGATTTTTGCATCTGTATTCATAAGGAATATTTATCTGTAATTGCCTATTTGTTGTTGTTGTGTCCTTTCTTGGCTTTGGTATCAAGGTAATACTGGCTTCATAGAAGGAGGTGGGGAGAATTCCCTCCTTCTCAATATTATGAAATGATTTCTGTAGTATGAGTATCTTTTTTGTATGTAGGATATACTGTTTTCAAATGAATACATTTAAGTCTAAAATTTGTAATAGTTTTATAAGAAAGTTGTGTAAATGTGTCAGATAATAAAGGAAACAAAGGAGTTTGGAGTTTTCTTCCTAACAAGATACACTTTAAAAGCAGATGCTCTTATTTGGACAAAAACTTGAGCATAATTAAATTTTTTATATTTTTTTCACATTTCCTAAGGGTTTCAAGAATTTACAGAAGATTCTTTCTCAGAAATATAAATTATGAAGTGATCATCAGATTTTAAATAGCACTTTTAAACATATGACTAATATTTACAGTAGAGCTTATCATATAGCTTAATGTTCATATTGCATAATAATCTTTAAATTTTTAGGCATTTTTTATTTACTAAAGTATGAAATAGATATGCTGTGTTCTACATTTAGAAATGGGTACTAACAAAATTGTCTATATAATGTCTGTTTCCATTTTTGAAGGGCTATTTCAATTTTAAAAATATATGTGATATGCTGTGAAAGTTGCAGATACCAAAATGAAATCTTTTTTTTTTTTTTTTTTTGTCAAACTCAAACAAACTAGAGCCAGGAAAGCATGAAGGGGGAAGGGTCATGCTTGTATATCTGAGATAAAGACAGTCTCAAGGACTTACCAATATAACCTCAAAATAAATTCTTTCTTTAGGACTGCAGCAATTCAGATAAGATGCTCTCCAAAGGAAACTTGCCCATTAGTGGCATCTCCATCAACGAACTGATGCCAGTTCTGGCTTTAACTTTCTGAAGCCAGTGAACTCTGTTTTCAAGCAGCTTATGTGAACTTCCCCTTTTGCCAATAAGTTTCCCTTTACCCTCCTCTCTGCAACTGCATATGTGGCTTGCCATAGCTGTGCATCTGTGGTTATAATTCTCTTTTCTAATTCCTAAATAATTTCAGCATATTTGGAGATATTTTTTCCTTGCCCTTTTTTTTGTTTAGTTGACAATATAAATTCATAGACAAATACATATAAATTGCATTTTGGGTCAAAATGGTCCAATATTATATGCATATATGTAGTACTTTTGGTTTTAGCATGATTCTAAAGAAACCATAATTTTATAAAATGGTTTGACCAAAATTTGCCCAAAATTAAATTATATTAAAATAAGACAGTTAAAAAAACACAGAACTTAGATTCATATTTCATTTCATGCTATACTACAGATTTTTATATTTATTAAATAAGAATATCATATACACAAGATTATTGAATATTAGGATATGAATGATTCATGAATTCTATATGTAAAATAATTGGTAAAAACAATCTAATAGACACATTTTATTTAGAGATCTGTATTTAAGTTTTAAGATTAACAATTAAAATGATTATTCAATTATATGCATCATACATATTTGAATATTTCTGAGCCAATTCTTTAATATTTTAATTTTAAGGTTAAATTAATTAAACACTTCAGATATCAATGAAGGAGGCAGATAAAAGATAATTTAAAGTCCACTGTTGCATTTTTAAAGTCTCTCTCCGATGTGGTAGAAGAAAATGTGATTAAAATTCTAAGACTTGGCAGTAGGTCCTATATCAGCCGCTTCCTTATGGGCAAGCCTTAAAACTCTTCAACTTCAGTTCGCTATCAATGAGGCAGATATAATGATCCTTACCATAAAAGTTGCTCAGATATTGGTTTAATGTAAAATAACATATAGTCACATTGTTTAAGCATTGAAAAGATGAAAAGTCATTACCTATAACCACAATATCAATCTTAGTGAGGCACAAGATCATATTTTTAGAATGTGAGTATAATTGAATTTAAGTTCAGTTAATCTCATTTTCCTCAGCTTAATTCCCTAAATTATTGAATCCCTTTTCATATTTCAATTGCTAAACAACTGGTTCACCTTCAAAGATACATAAATCATATTTTCATGTTTATCAATCATATGTTTTGTGGTTTCAAAATAGTGCATATTTTTATTTAGGAGGATGGAACTGTGGAGTTTTAATAACATTTCTATGTGAACAAAAAAAAATCACTATACATCTAATATATTGGGTAATATAAAATGTCCATGTTTTATATATATATTTTTAGAGTTGCTATTTTTATGTCATGACTATTAAAAAGGCATGTATTTAGGAATAACAGGTCTTGTTTTATTTTTCCAAAATATTAAATATATATTCTTATTCCACATCCTAGAATTACTGTATAAACGTTTCTTGTAAAGATACTGGGTACACACAATTATTTTGAAAGTACACTGGGTTATTTGGAGTTGCACACCTGTCTATGAACTGCATGTTTGCTGCAATATTAAAAGAACAGAAATTGTGGACATTCTCAGCAATAGGCAGCCCTAACAAAGCAAATAGTGTTTGATATTATGATATTTTTATATAAAACCTCATTTACTCCACACAATAATCATTTTACACTCATTTTCAGATGACAAAACTAAGGCTTTGATAACTTAAACAGCTTGTGGGAAGTTTGTTCTAGAGGCTTTAGCTCATGTCTGTCTGAATATATTTATATTTTTAATGGGTTTGATGTAAGGGATTGTAACAAAAATAAAAGCAGCAACTAAAAATATGAGATTGTAACACAAACATTTAAAAATTAAAACTAAAGTAATAAGAATAAGTTATGTTGGATAAAGGTAAGAATTAGGTAAGAAGCGTGGAGTTAAGCTTTGTGTGTCAAGGACAGGATTTTGGAAATGATGAGATTTCTTTGTGCCGTCACACCAGGAGAAAGTTCCGTGCAGTGCTACTGAGCTGGATGAAGAAAGGATGTTCACATACATTTTCTCCTGATGGTTCCTGTTTACATTTCTAGAAATCTCTGAGGCATTATGACTACATGGAAGAAACAACAACTAAACTTTGGAACTTAAAAAGAAGGACAAAACAGTTTCCCCACATGTTCAAAATACCACAATGCAATTTCTTGTTTTAACTAATTTGTTTGTTTAACAGGCTAATATGTAGAGTAATACAATTTTTAGAAGTCTTATTTCTCAATCTTATCAAGCAGCCTTGGTGAGGCTGAATGAGTGAGAAAAATCTATTTACAATTTTACAGCTAAGAGTATTCCCATAATTCACATAAAATAAAAGTGAGCATTTTCCTACTTCCCACAGGGAATTGTATGGGTAACAAACAGTTATATCCACTTCCGTTATATGTTTATGAATCATATATTTTGTGGTTTTAAAATATTGCATATTTTTATTTGGGAGAATGGAACTGTGGATTTTAATAATACTTCTATATGAACAAAAGAAATATTATACATCTAATATACAATATCAAATGTCAATTTTTTAATTTATATATTTTTTACAGTTGCTGTTTTTATGTCATTATTATTAAAAAGGTGTGTGTATCACCTAACTCCAGTGAGAATGGCTTTTATCAAAAGTCCCAAAACAACAGATGCTGGCGTGGATGCAGAGAGAAAGAACACTTATACAGTGTTGGTGGGACTGAAAATTAGTACAACCTCTATGGAATGTAGTATAGAGATACCTCAAAGAACTAAAAGTAAACCTACCATTTGATCTAGCAATCCCACTACTAGGTATTTACCCAAAAGAAAAAAAAGACATTTTATAAGAAAAGACACTTGCACTCCATTGTTTATAGCAGCACAATTCACAATCACGAAGATGTGGAAACAACCCAAGTGCCTATTAATATATGAGTGGATTAATGAAAAGTGGAATATGTATACCATGGAATACTGCTCAGCCATAAAAAAATGGTGACCCAGTAACTTTTGTAACAACCTGGATGGGACTGGAGACCATTCTTCTAAGTGAAGTATTGTAAGAACTGAAAACAAGCACCACATGTACTCAATACTAAATTGGAACTAATTGATGAACATTTATGTGCACATATGGAAGTAAAACTCAACGGAAATCAATCAGGTGGGAGAGGTGAAGAGGAGATTAGTGTTTAATTTGTTCACTGCTGTATCCCCAAAGCCTAGAATGGCATGTGTTATATAGAAAGTATTCAATAATGTATGCTGAATAAATTAATTAATAAATAAAACTGCAATATAGGCTATGAAATCATGTTACATAATTCTATGAGAATACATAACAGAAATAGCTTAATTTTAAAAATTAACTTGGCTGGTCCGAGAAGGTTTTCCATGTGAAATAACGTTTGAACTAAAGTCTGAGAAATCAAAGAGGGTTAGAAAAGGGACATTCCAGATGGAGAATCCTACATGTACGAAGTTGTGTGTGGTGGGAACATGACCACAAGAAGACCTGCAACAAGGCCAGTGCACTCCAAGAACACAGAACATGGAGTGAGTGAGAATGATAAAGAGGTAGGTAGGAATCAGTCTATCTTTGGATTTTCTAGATACTGTTAAGTATTTTATGCTTATATTTATAACTTAGACATATACAATATATCTTTGCAATGTATAACAATAAATGACTACAATTTTCATATTATCTAATCTAGTCTATTATCTATATTATCTTTTTAATCTTAATTATCTGGTAATATAATATGTAATATCTGGTATAATTCATCTCTCTTAACATTACAGAGGTAGAAGATGGGGAATATATCTGCCCCTGTAATGAAACTGGAGATGAAAATGAAAACAAGCCATCAAATAATCACAAGGAAATTAAAAATCTGTGCATGCTTTATTGTGTCAGTGACTTACAAGCTCTTATTTCATCTGGTAGCATAATGTTACTTTGAGCTAACATAATGCATCAAATTGTCAGGTCAGAATCTCAGAAATCACACATCTTTCCAGAGTATCAAGTTTTGGTCATAATTATAAGGATACACACAATCGTAGAGCATAGGAAAAGCAGATGTTGAGATATGCAATGTAGTTCCTTAAGTCCATTTTTTTCATATTAGACACATGTTTTCTCTCCCAGAGTAAGAAATTCAGTCTCCATGTGAGGTTAATATCTCACTTCATATATCAAGATTTTGAAAAACTTTTATGCTGTATTCCAGAAAGAGTACATCATCTAGCTTATGTGACATTTTCCAGGTTCACCCACCAGCAGGAGTGTTTTAAACACACTGTGTTCAGTGTGCCTGAGTTGGAAGTTAGTGTCCTTCGCTGTCAACACAGCTGCACTATCCCAGCCTCAATTACTACAATTTTAAAATTTTCCAGTTCTTTCACTGAGGTTCAAGTCCTTCTTAAAAACAAACTACTGGCTGACATCACAAAAACATGAACTGCTTTATTTAGCCTCTTTTCTCCAAAACTGTGCATGGGTTCTGGGGTACTCTCCCACTTGACCCCAATTTGCTGTCGGATTCACTGCTCCCAACGAATAACTATTAAGAAGCAAAGTGTTGTCAACCACCGAAGTATTGTATTTTCCTAGAAGTCGCCATTAATATTATTCCCTTCTGTCCCCAAAGTTCAGATTCTCTAGGAAATGATTACAGCAAACTGGATCAAGCTTACTTTTCTTATGACATTTTGCACACTGCTTTGGGAAGTCAAACATTTCACTCAGCTGTCTGATTTATGACCGCAACCATTTTTCTGGCCCTGACACTTCTCTATTCTTTCTCTACTTTTCCTGTCCTATCTGGAAACTCCCAAATTAGTGTACTCTTAGTCAATTATCTTTATATTTCCAAAGTTGAAAATATTTTTGGTATAAATGTCAGTCAATATTAAAACAAATCAAATATGTAGAATTAATGAACAGGTACATAAGGTAGATTGGTAAAGATAATATTCAATTACATTGCTTAGTTTATTTAGGAGTCAGAGAAAGAAACTTCAAAAAATACAGAAATATTATATGCAAGACTTTGTTCTAGGTGATATAAGCCATAGAAAGAATGGAAAGACACGATTTCCTTTGTGATACCCTGAAATAACAATTGTAACATTTCTTGAGGTCCAGATTTGCATTTGCTCATTACAAAGACAAACAAACATTATAGAATGGGTTGATACTTTGGAGTGATTTCTCATAAATAGTAATCAATATCCGAAAATAATTTATTAAATGAGATCTGTTTCAAATACTCTTTTTGTAGCTAAAAGAGGCGTTACTACAACTTCTTAATGTTTGAACTTAAGATCGCCAGAAAATAACTAAACCTAGATTAAAATCTGATAATATATAATGTTTTATAAACCAACTTATTTGTGTTTACTTTCCTAAAAATATAATTTCTCATATTTTACAGGGAGCATTTGTCCTTTCTGAGATTATCTAAACAAATCCAAACACACTTGATGATTCAGTCCCTCTAAGCAGGGAAGCTCTTGTATCCAGGGAAACCAGTCTGGGTTGCCAGGACCTAAACATAAGACAGGAGAAGCCCCGCTGTGTGGGATATAAGGAAGCAATCTGGTATCCATCTCTTTGAGTTAGGGCTTCTTTGTACCTCTGTTGCCTCCAGACCAATCTGGAAACACACCTGTGCCCCTAGCATGTCTGTTGTCATTGTCTACAGCCACACCATGCATACCCACAATCCAGCCGTGGAAAGGACAGTTACAATCAAAAGCAAACTTTTTCAGCTCTGTGTCAGTGTCTATGGCTCCACATGCAAGCAAGGAAACAACAGCAGGAGCAGCAGTTGCCTTTTTTGAATCACAGTGAGAAACTTCTATGAGATTCACTTAGCAGCTGCTTTCTCGGAGTCACTCACTCAGAATCACTGGCTTGTGTTCAATATAATGTAAGAATTCAAATTCTAGAGTCATAATGACCATGGTTTGAAGTTTGACTTTGCCATTTACCACCTGTCAGATCTTAGTGAATTACTTAACCATGTTGAGACTCCTTTCTCTTATCCGATAAATGAAGGGAAACAGAGGCTAATTTATAGAGATGTTGAGAGGATTAAATCAGATGTTGTATCTAAAAAGCTTATTATGGTGCAGGAATGAAATAACAAGTACTCGTAAGAATATCAACTAATATTTTGTGGTGTGCTCACCCTTCTCTTTTCTTCCACTTCTGAGTATGCAGAAAAAGGTTAGGAGTCAAATATATTGGAGAATATGATTTAGGACAAATGTCAAATTGTACTTCCATAATTCCATCCAAATCTTAGGCTTATGATTTTCATCTTTGACTGGGCTGTAGATAAAGAGATAACGGGGTCCACAGAACAAATTCTGAGTCTGTTCACGTGACCCTGGGATGAGGCAGTGGGCTTGATAATCTCACTCAGGCATTTCCAGGAGAGAGGGTGATGAATACTCTGTCCTCATGTTTAGTTCCTATGTAAACTTGATTGCCTAACTCATGACTTGGGTCTGAACATCTTGCTGGGTGAAAGAAGGAGGAACAGAGAGCACACACTCCAGATTGGGTTCTAATCCCTATTAATCTATGAAGCAAGAAGAGCAAGAAGAATGATGGGAGGAATGATTCTTTAAATGATAATTGACTTCTGATAAACTGAGCTCTCTACTACTATAATAAGTCATGGCCCAGTGGATGTCAGACTCTGAACCCTCCACTGCTTCATGGAGGCAAAGGTAAGAGAGTAAGTAACATCGAAAGCTGCCTTCCCAGAGTTTAACTTTATGGGAAAATGATTTTTTTTTTATTCCAGATAGACCAAGATTCTCTTATAAGCAAAGGGGCATAAACCTCTTCTTTCCCTCAAGCACAATTAGATAGATAGATACATAGATAGATAGATAGATAGATAGATAGATAGATACAAACATAGGAAATTATCATCATCTCATCATTCTAATTACTACTTTTTTAATTATTTACCTGTTGACTGAGATCCTTGCTCACTTTGATCTTTCAATTAAGGATAATTAAGGATAACTGTTAAAAAAAAAAAACAAAACACAAACTTCATTAGAGCAGAAAATGTCAAAAAAATACAGTCAATACTGATTAGAGCTCCTTCCTCTATTTTCTATGAAGCATTCCATGATTGGCACCAATATAAACCTTGAAGGCACAAACTGGCCCAGGCAACCACTTGTCACTCTCTCTTTGACACTGCCCTCAGGTAGGGCCAGTCTACCAAGTTTGCTGTCATAGATCACTCGTCTTCTTGTTCATTATTACTACTATAAAGCAAACACACATCTGAAAACAAAAACAAGGTTCTTTTTTCTAAATATAAAAGAACCTACCTATCAGAAATGGAAAGATGGCATAAATTGTAAAATGTAGCATTATTTTATACATATTAAGAAGCTTTCAATGAAAAATATGTTAATTAAAATATGCCCCAATATTTTCTAATAGTTTTAATTGTGAAGTTTGAAATTTTTTGTTGTTAAAATGTGAAAAAGTGCATCTTAGAATTAATAAAATGTAGTTCATCATATATACTATGTAATATATATGAGTATAACTGGTTGTGTATATCATTACTATATGAATATAAATTAGTGATATTAGTTTTCATCCATTTAAGTAATTCAAACATTAATTGAGCATCCATTATTCACAAGCTACTGTGCTATAGTTTGCAGAAGGAACAGCAACTTATTCACATAAATTATCATTGCAGAGGTCATTCTTCTCTTTGGGGAAATATTTCAACAAAATGACAGCCTAAAGAAAATCAAGAATGTGTGATTAGTGACATAATCATTCATGCAGTGCAGGAACTGTTGGAAATAAGCAAGAAAATAAAATAGATAAAGCAAGAAAAGAGAAAAGGCACCAGGTCTTCAACAATAATGTTTCATAAATTTCAATATTTGATGTACAATGCACTGATCTTAAAAACAACAAATATTCTGCTACTATGATGGTTACAGACATTTTCTGTGCCCTGTTTTGTTCTACCATTTTGGTGAAAGGATGTGAAACATATCTTTTATTAATAGAAAGTAGAATTTTCTGTTAATCTCTGAACTTTAGTCTTTTTTAATAAACTAAAAATATACTTTAATTAAAATATAACACTTGGCAAAATTTTGCTAAAAACTTTATACAAAATTTTAGTTATATTGAAGGAATACATATAGGAGATTTATCCTATAGTTAATAACTATAGTTAAAGCAATATATATATTCTTGAAAATTCTAAGAGTAGATATTGGGTTCTCACCACAAAAATTGATAAATATGTGAAATGATGAATATATTAACTAGCTCAATTGAGCCATTCTACTCTGTGTATCATATTGCAAAACATTAGTTTGTACAAAATAAAGATAAACAATTTTTGGTTGTCAATTAAAAAATAAATCAATTAATTAAAAATGAATAAAACATATTCTTTTGAGCATTCTACCAAAGTAGCAATTAAAACATATGATTATTAATTGAATGGCAGTAAGAAAAGTTTGTTCTGATTTTAAAATATACAATATGTTCAGTAGAATGGGTTCTACTATTTAAGTAATAGTCATATTAAGATGAAGAATTAAGCAATCAAACAATGCATGTGGTGAAGGATGCAATTTAATGAATTTTACAGAACTCTTGCTCTTGAATAAATTTAGGAATGTGATTTCAACATGTTTATATCTACAGCAAGAGACATGTGTGGCCCTTAGTGTGTTTTTGTCAATTAGTTTTTGTTGTTTGTTTGTTGTTGCATTTTTTAGCTCTATGATGAGAACATCGGTTTAAAGACCTAAATGGTTATTTTTAATCTAGAAATTTGAGAAATCTATAGATTCTCTGCTGTTTTTCTATAAGGAACAGTATATTGCTAGCCTACAAAAAAACCTTCTGACTTTTATGTCATGTACATGAGTTTGGAACTTGAATGATTTATTGTTAAAATAGGTTTTTGCTACATCTTATCCATAAACAATGTATAAAATTACTGTCTTCAATAGGTATTTCTCAAAAGAACACAAACAAGTGGCCGATAGATATATTCAAAAATGTTCAACATAACTAATCATCAGGGAATTGCAAATCAAAATTACAATGAGATACCACTTCACTCCAGTTAGAATAACTATTATCAAGAGGGTATCCTTAAAATAATTAAACGAGTGAAATTGGAATGTTCTTAACACAAGTGCTAGTGTTAAATACCCGAGGTGATGCATACTCCAATTACCCTGATTTATTAATTCACATTGTATACCAGTATCAAAACACCACATGGATCCTATAAAGACACACTATTATGTATCCATAATAATTAAAAAGAGTTTACAAAGTAAATTATAACAATTGTTAGTGAGGACACGAGGAAAAGAAAACCCTTAAAAACTGTTGGGGAGAATGTAAACTAGTAGAGCCACTATGGAGAACAGTGTGGAGGTTCATCAAAAAATTAAAAATAAAATGCAGACAAAAATGTACACTAGGGAAAAGAATTCCTATTCAATAAATGGTGATGGGAAAATTGGATATCAACATGTAGAAGACTGAAACTGGATCCGTACCTCTCACCTCTCAAAAAAATCAACTCACGATGGATAACACACTTAAACCTAAGACATGAAACCATAAGAATTCTACAAGAAAATGTTGGGAATACACTTATAGACCTCAGTGTAGGCAAAGAGTTTATGAAGACCCCAAAAACAATCACAAAAACAACAAAAATAAATAAATAGGACCTGATCAAATTAAAAAGTTTCTGCATAACCAAGAGAACTATCATTAGAGTCAATAGACAACTTACAGAATGGGAGAAAATATTCTCATGCTACACATTCAATAAAGGGCTGATAAATAGAATCTGTATAGAACTTAGGAAAATCAACAAGAAAAAAATCAAACAACCTCATTAAAAAGTGGGCAAGGGACATGAACAGACAGTTTTCAAAAGAAAACAGAATAATGGCCAACAAACATATAAAAAAATTGCTAAACATCTCTAATCATCAGGGAAATGCAAATCAAAACCACAATGAGATATCACTTAACTCCAGGGAGAATGGCTTTTATCAAAAAGCTCCAAAACAACAAATGCTGGCGTGGATGCAGAGAGATAGAAACACTCATACACTGCTGGTTAGACTGCAAACTAGTGCAACCTCTATGAAAAGTAATATGGAGATAACTTAAAGAGCTAAAAGTAGAACTGCCACTTGATCCAGCAATCCCATTACTGGGCATTTATCCAAAGGAAGAAAAGACATTCTATAAAAAATACATTTGCACTCCAATGTTTATAGCAGCACAATTCACAATTGCAAAGATGTGGAACAACCCAAGTGCCTATCAATCCCTGAGTGGATTAATAAAATGTGGTATATGTATACCATGGAGTACTACTCTGCCGTAAAAAGCAATGGTGATCTAGTACCTCTTGTATTATCCTGGATGGAGCTAGAGCCCCTTTTTTGAATGAAGTATCACAAGAATGGAAAAACAAGCACCACATGCACTCACTATCAAATTGATACGAACTGATCAACACTTCTGTGCACACATGGAAGTAATATTAATTGGGTGTTGCGTAGGTGGGAGTGAGGTGGAGGGATGTGTAAATTCACAACTAATGGATGCAGGTGCACTGTCTGGGGGAAGCCTACGCGGTAGCTCTGGCTTGGGCAGTGCAAAGGCAATATATTTAACCAAAATGTTTGTACCCCCATAATATTCTGACATTTAAAAAGAAAAAATAAATAAATATAATAAAAATAAAATAAAATATAAAAAAATAAATAAAAATAAAGTGGCTACTATATGATCCAGCAATCCTGTTATTGGGTATATATCCAAGAGGAATTAAATCAGTATGTCGAAGAGATATCTGAACACCCATGTTTACTACAGCACTATTCACAATAGTGAAGATATGGAATCAAACTAAATGTCTATCAAAAGGTGAATAGATAAAGAAATGTGGTATATATACACAACAGAATACTATTTAGTGCTAAAAAAATGAAGTCCTTCCATGTGTGGCAACCTGGATGAACCTGGAGGACATTATGTTAAATGCAATAAGCCAGGCACAGAAAGACAAATGCCAGAGGATCTCGTCTACATATGAAACCTAAAAATTTGTTCTCATAGAAGTAGAGAGTAGAATACTGGTTACCAGAGGACAGGTAGAGTAGCGGGAAGGAAGGATGGAGAGAAATTGGTCCAAAGTTAGTTAGGTAAGAGGAATGAGTTCTGGTGTTCTATTGAATAGTAGTGTAATTAGAATTAGCAATCATGGTTTGTATATTTCAAAACAGCTAAAAGAGAAGATTTTAAATGTTCTCATCACAAAGAAATAATAAATGTTTAAGGTGAAGGATATGCTAATTATCTTTATTTAATTATTATATAATATATACATGTACATAAATATCATATTTACCCGATATATGTGCAATTATAAATTTTTAAAATAATAAAATAAAATTCTATCCAGTATCATGCTTGTCCTGAAAACATATTATAAGTATATATGTATTTACATATTTATGATAAAAATCTTTATATCTTAATTAATCAAAGGGAACATACACACACATATGTGTATATATCAAATGATCTACAGACTTTGCCTTTGATATTGAAAGCTGAATATTGCTTTTGGAGTGCTTCAGGATATATTGCCCCTTAATTGTTCTATAGTCCATGAATTCTATCTTCTATTTAGATGATGCCCATGCCTCTTAAAGTAAACCAAAATAAAAAATGGAAGGTAAAGCAATTATAAGCCTGAGTATAAGCAGATAGCCCAATTTTAACATTAATTGTAGTTAACATTAATAGATATTTTATTTATAAAGTTTACTTTAATACTTAAAAAGTATATACATTAGGTGCCCATTTTGCTCATTTTACAGATATAGGAACTAAGTCACATAGGAATAGAATATCACAGGCTCTGTATTAAACCTGTATATTCTAATCTTAAAACAACACTATTACCTATTACAGTGTGCTGTTTCCATATGCTTAGAAAGCATGTGTAATAATAGCATTCACCTCTTTACATTATATACCCATGACAACTATGTGTATAACATTAAAGTAGCATATGAATGTAATGATGTTCATTTTATAGTATTTATATTTCACTCAATTGAATTAAAGGCAACACTGAGAAAATGTTTTAGGTACATTAATTTTAAATTATACTAAAAATAAAGCTGTACTACTTGTTTGTCTCACCTAAATATGATATTTTGATTTTACATTATCAAAAAACTGTTCTGATCAATGTACTTTGAGATTGCTATCAGATTTTTAGCTGATTTATTTTGTTTTTACATAATTATTGTGTTATAGAATAATTTCCAGAAAATATTTTAAAACAAGATCAATTCAGTTACTAAAATTACAACTTATATGTTAAATACAATTACAAAAGTAAAAGACATTTTAAATAGTGAAAATAAATAAAAAATGCTTTTATTTATAACCAGCACAATCAGCACAATATAGTGATTTATATAGTTTATATGTTTCTTCTAAATTTTATTCTTTATTAAAATTTTTATGTCACTAAAAAACTACTTTTGATATAGCTTGCACTTACGTGTGCGTTCATACCACTATATCTAGGTAGAAACTTTCAGTAATTGTCACATCCTAGGATTTCTAGAAATCCTTCCTTGTAATCAGATTCCCTGGCTTCATATTTTGCAGTGTTTTCTAATAGTGGATCACACTACTGGATAAGAGGTAAAAATTTATTCCAAAATACCAATATTGCTATTTAAGACTAGCCATTTACATAAAATTTGTATACAGGCACATCTTGGAGATATTGTGGGTTCGGTTCCGGACCATCATAAAAAACGGATATCACAATAAAGTGAATCACAGAAGATTTTTGATTTCTCAGTGCAGATAAATTTATGTTTACACCATACTGTAATCTATTGAGTGCGCAATAGCAGTATGTCTAAGGTATACACAAAATACACATACCTTAATTTAAAAATACGTTATTACTAAAAATTGCTTAACGAAAATCTAAACCTTAAGCAAATCATAATCTTTTTGCTGGTGGAGGGTCTCGCTTTCGCGTTGTTGGCTGCTGCGTGATCAGGGTGGTGGTTTCTGAAGGTTGAGGTGGCTGTGACAATTTCTTAAAATAAGACAACAATTTAGTTTTCCGCATTGATTGACCCTTATTTTCACAAAGGTATTCCCTGTAGCATGCATTGCTGTTTGATAGCATTTTATCCATAGCCTCATTTTACTTCTTTCAAAATTAGACTTAATCCTCTCAAACCTTGCCAATGCTTTACCAACTGAGACTATATGATATTCTAAAACCTTTGTTGTCGTTACAACTATGTTCACAGCCTCTTCACCTGGAGTAGATCCCACCTCAAGAAACCACTTTCTTCTTTGCTTATCCATAAGAAGCAACTTCTCATCCAGTAAAGTTTTATTAATGTCATGAGACTTCAGCAATGCAATCACATCTTCAGGCTCACTTCTAACCATAGTTCCCTTGCTATTTTTACCACACGTGAAGTTATTTCTTTTACTAAAGTCTTGAAACTCTCAAAGACATCCATGAAAGTTGGAATCAATTTCTTCCAACTTCTGTTAATATTGATATTTTGACCTCCTACCCTGAATCAAGAATGTTCTTGATGGCATCTAGAATAGTCAATCCTTTCCAGAAGGTTTTCAATGCATTTTGCTCAGATCCATCAGAGAAATCACTATCTATGGAAGCGATAGCATTATAACATGTATTTCTTAAATAATAAGACTTGAAAGTTGAAATTACTCCTGATACATGGGCTGTAGAACAAATAGTGTGTTAGTAGGCATGAAAACAACATTAATCGCTTTGTACATCTTCATCAGAGCTTTCGGGTGACTAGGTGCATTTTTTAAAAACAGTAATATTTTGAAAAGAATCTTTTTTTTTTTTTTTTTTTACTCTGAGCAACAGGTCTTAACAATGGGCTTAAAATATTCAGTAAACCATGCTGTAAACAGATGCGCTGACATCCAGGCTTAGTGAGTCAGCTTGTTCTTTGAAGTTTTGAAGACAGGTAATTACTTCTCCTCTGTACTTATGAAAGTCCCGGACAGCATTTTTTCCATTATAAGGCTATTTCATCTACATTGAAAAATCTGTTATTTCATGTCGGCATCTTCATCATTTATCTTAGGTAAATCTTCAGATAACTTGATGCAGCTTCCTCATCAGCACTTGTTACTTCACCTTGCACTTTTATGTCATGAAGACAGTTTCTTTCCTTAAACGTCTTGAAGCAACCTCTTCTGGCTTCAAACTTTTATTCTGCGGCTTCCTTATGTCTCTCAGCCTTCATATAATTGAATAGAATTAGGATCTTGCTCTGCGTTAGGTTTTGGCTTAATAAAATATTATGGCTGGTTTGATACTTTATACAGACCTCTCAAACTTTCCCCATATCAACAAAAAGGCTGTTTCACTTTGTTATCATCTGTGTGTTCACTGGAGTAGCACTTCTAATTTCCTTCAAAAACTTTGCCTTAATAACTTGTCTAACTGTTTAGCACAAGAGGTTTAATTTTTGGTCTGTCTTGGCTTTTGACTTATTTTCTTCATTAAACTTAATCATTTCTAGATGTGTATATAAAGACAGAAATGTGCAACTCTTCCTTTTACTTGAACCCTCAGAGACCATTGTAGGGTTATTAATTGGCCTAATTTTAATATTTTTGTGTCTCAGAAAATAAGAAAGCTCAAGGCAAGGGGGAGAGAAGGAGAAAGGCTGGTCAGTGGAGTAAGTCTGAGTAAGCATGGTTCATGGCATCTCAAAGCATTTAAATAAGAAACATCAAAGATCACTGATTGCAGATAACCATAACAGATATAATAAAAATAATAATATTAAAGTTGGAATACTTTGAGAATTTCCAAATTGGGACACAGAGCTGCAAAGTGAGGATATGCTGTTGGAAAAATTGCACTGACAGACTTATTAAATGCGGAGTTTATACTTCTGGAGTTCTTTTGCTGATTCCTTCCCATCTGGATCAGCTGTTGCTTCTTATCTTTAGATTTTTGTTTGGATAATGACACGCCCTGTTTAGTCTCTGAGCCAGTAGGTGGTGTTTGTGGGTGAGATTCAACCACACCCTTTATGATGAGTCAGTAGATGCAGTAAAAGCGTGTGCAAATTGACCTCCCTGTCAGTAGGTGATGCTTCCTGGGAGGAGTAGTCTGCAGTGTTGTTTTTGTGTCCTGTAACCAGCTCTTGTTCCTCTGGAGAGGCACTCTAGTGCCTCAAATGGTGGGTGGGGTCCTGGGACTTCCAGGTGTGTCCTTATTCTCCACCTCAGTGGGGGCTGTTTGGGGAGTGAGTCTGGGTGGGGCTGAGTTGGGTAAGCCTGCCCTCAAGCTCCACAAATGCCGTTAGCAGGGGTCAAAAGTCTGTTCTCTGCTTCTGGACATAGCTTCCAGGGAAGGGCTGAAATGGCCCCACTCAGCCAAAAAGTCTGCATATGGGGGTGGGGCTCTTTGAGACCTGCAGTCTGGAGGAGGCCTTGCTCCTTTCTACCCTCCCCTATTCCGCAGTTTCTCCTGGGCCTCCGCCAGTGGGCAGGACCTCAAGCTAGCGGATCTCCCCTGGCTGGGATGCAGGTCAGAGGGTTGCCTGCCCAGGATCGCAGCCTAAACTGGGAGTGTGGCCCTCCCGTGGGAGGAGGGTTGTCTATTAAGCATGCTAATATGCCCCTCAAGGCACACACACCTCAGTAGGCTGGTTCACCAATATCCCTTCTGTGTCCCAGGGTAATGCAGTACAGACCTGGGTATATGGAATCTGGTCTGCAGGCCTGTCCCCAGGGCCCTGGAGATCAATCCCTGACCCTTCCAGGGAGAGGAGTGCTGGTTTCAAGTCACCCACGGGGTGCCCTATCTTCATTGATATCTCTCCGCTTCAGGATTTGCCCCGTTCTCCTGGAGTCACCAGGCAAGCAGCACCTGGGAAGGCTGGTGAGTAGGGAGCTCACTGAATGAGTACCTCTCAGTCTGCTGTAGGGCCCCAAAAGGAAAGGTCCCATTCCCTGCAGATGCCTCTGGGTAGTGACTAAATTGTCTGTCTTGTCAGCTGCGGGTAGGGAAGGGGAAGGAGAGAATGAAGCAATATGGCGCCTGCCATTCAACTCGAGTCTGCAGCCTGGGAGGTGCCCGAAGGAAGCCGGGAGCCTGGTGCCCTGTTCGCAAGCGGCTCATTGCTCACTGGCACCAGCTGTCTCTGGGTTAGTTTAGCAGGTCTCTCCAACCGCTAAGGAGCCCACCAGTAATCCGAGATAAGGAAGGGGAAATGTAACTGCTAACTTACCCTTGTCGCTGGTCTCCAAGCCTCTCCTGGGCCTTTCTCCTTCCAGTTGTCCGCGACTTCTTCTCATGGAGTTTCCTGTAGTTTCAGGCACCTTTCCTTCCGACCCCCATCCGACCTGTTTGTCTGCCTATTTATTTTTTTCATCGTCTTCTAAAATCTAAAATCTATCTCTCTTGCAGAGAAACTCTGGCTGGCAGTTTTTCTCATCCACCATCTTACCCCTTAGAATTTTTATTAAATAAGCATATGTACACGATGAACTCAGTAATGTGACTATAAAGAATATATTCTATAAATGGTAGTTATTATATATAATAATAGTAAAATGATACATATTCTCAGGACTTATGAGTGCTAAAGATAAGAATCACTTTATTACTGATTCAACTGAGTATGTTTTAATAAATGTTTTCAAGTGATACAGTAAATGGCAGTCCTTTGGATTAAATAAATTGGTCGTTGATTAATGGTTCTGAATAAAGCTGATATTTTATTGTGTTAAATAGTTCATCTATAATACTTCCAATTATTTTGAAAGCCACAAAACCTTTGTTAAATTATATCTATTTTTCTCTTTTCCTCTTTTCACGTGGATGGTATTCACTTTGAATACTGCCATCAGTGATTGTCCGATGGAGTAAGAGAACTACATTTAATGATATAGAAGAAAACAAAAATTAGAACTCATACCTACATGATAATCTTTTTTAAAAGTTATAGTATTTGCTATTTAATAGGCCTTATTCTGTTTTTATTTAACCAGTTTTATAAATAATTTTTTTTTGTTATTTTTCTGTCAACATCGGTGATTTTCTACTTAATTTATGCAACTCACACATAAAGTAATCTTAGTTCTTGTCACAGAGTAGTTCTTAAATGCTAGAAGTCAAAGTAAATCACTGTTGTCTGTAGTGAAGTCATATACTCTACAAGCATAAAACTCATATATTTTGACCATTATATCTTCAATATTAACTGAATATAAGAAAACTCACTTAAGTTTCTTAATAAATAGCTCATATATGTAACTGAGCCATTAGGGAGCTTCAGTGAAATGGATGGTCACCTAGTACCTTGAAACAGCTAATGTGTCTCCTTGGACCCATAGCTTGCCAACAATGAATGCCATTCATAGAAGGAAAATTAGGATTTACTACATGCAAGCCTAAAAAGTACATGCTTCAATAGGGAAAAACAAACAAACAAACAAACTTACTTTTGTGGCTATGTTACATATCAGAACAATAACCTAATTGTTTTTTTATATTCCCTTTCCTCATTTCTATCTCACTTCTACTAAGAAAGCTAATTTTGATTGCCACTGTCCATTTGCTATGAAAAATATTTGTTAAAAAACAATACACAACAAATCTAGTTTTGCAGATCTTAACTGGCTTTTATTTGCAATTACAGAATCAAGCAGTAGTCCAGACCAAAAATGGTTCAAAATGCTCCACATCGCCACATACGCAGGTTATATTTACAGCCACATAAAGGAAGTGACATACAGAAAGCAGAAGCAAGGCACAGATACAACTCAATTGGTTATTGCTCTGCACTTACCTTAATTGAACCTGGTTTGAACAGTTACCACCTGCCATTGACCGAAGTTTGGCTGATGGGATTGGATGAGACTCAGCTTTTGTTACAAAGACAAATTGTTAAGTTCGGTTTTCAGTTTTTTACATACTAAGTTAGGTTGCAGTTTATGTAGGATTTGAATGATGGCTTCTAAGACCAAATTTAGTTTGATTTAACAACTGCTCTCCCCCCTCTTTTTGTCATCCTTTCAATTTTGAGAGACTGACCAAAAGTTTGAGCATTGATGCCATTCTTTTTATTCTTTTTTTTTTTTTTTTTAAATTTCAGCATGTTATGGGAGTACCGACGTTTAGGTTACATATGTTACCTTTGCCCTGCCTGAGTCAGAGCTTCAAGAATGTCTATTCCCCTGATGTCATTCTTTGTCACCATTGTAAGTGGACTTATTTGGTTTCAGTATGGGATTTGCAAGTCTAATTTGGTCTCAGCTCCCATTGGGCAAGAGCAGAACCATGGGTTTTGTAAAATGGGACCAAAAAAGCAGAACAATAGAAAAACTAAGGAAAAAACTGATTGGTTAACATCAGGTTACTTCAGGTTACTTTTTCTGGTAAGTGGTGAAGCAGAGGATGTTCTTTATTATGCTGACACAGGTAGACTGGAATCTCCTGTTCTTTTTAAAACAAACAAACAAACAAAAAAATGGTCTGTTTTGGGGTCTATCTGCTTCCTTTAAATTTTGGTTTGATTATGCATTTAGCCTGAATTATTCCACTTTGGTTTAGTCTTGTCTGTAAGGGTCTAGTGATGGAGCTCAATCCAAAACAATGTACTCCATAATTTTGTTAAACATATTCAAAGTAAGTGAAAACTTAATTGACAAAGGGCTTTCAGGCTATTCATATTTTCAAGGCCATTAGTTTCCCTACTTAAAAATAAACAAAGTGGTGATGTATATAGGGAAGAAAGAAGGTGGAAATTCATATACCACGACAGAGCAATGGAAATCCCTTAAATGTATGGGGAAAACCATGTGTTTTCTGAAGAGAACCAGAAAACAGAGTGAAAGTAACTTTATATTGAACTGTCTTCAAGTCTCTTCCTGTGTCCCAGCAGTCTTTGATACCCTGAACTGAGAGTAGAATGTGCTGATATTCTTTGTGGAGATGAGACATTTAAGGAGAACCTTGTCCACTAACCAAGGTATTACCAGAGAGAAAAGATGGGTGGGACAGCATGTACTCCTCATCACGGTGACATTTGATCTGGGATTTGGTCAGCAAACCAAATCTATGTTATAAATTATGTATGTATTATAATAAAGCCTTCATCATTTTTAACATATTTTTTATTTTTCACATAAACATAATTTTAATATTTTTATTCTCAACTATCTAAATTTATTCTTCTGCCCCTGTATTTCATATGAGTAAAATTCACTTTTATTGTAGTTATTTCTATTCCTCCATTTCAGAGTAAGATAATTCTACTACGATAACCTATTCCTGTCATTTATTTGCTACCTGTCCAGTCCATGGGTATTACATTAATCACTCTAATCTGCAGCTTTTTCTTTAAAATGAATGTAACAATATTTACAGTCAGCCCTATGTATACCTGATTTCCATATCCATGATTCAACCAACCATGGGCCAAAAAATATTTTTAAAAAAGTTGGATGGTTTGGTCTGTACTAACTGTGTACAAACTTTTTTTCCCTTGTCATTACTCCATAAACAAAGCAATACAACGAATATTTACATATCCTTTATAGTGTATTAGATATAAATAATCTAATGATTAAAAATATACAAGAGGTGCATAGGTTATATGCAGATACTAAACCATTAGGTAGGAGACTTGAGCATCTGTGGATTTCGGTATTTATGGGGGTCTTGAAACTAACCCCCATGGATACTGATCTGTGTTACAGAGTTGATGACAAATTTTATCAGGAAGCTATAATAAAAATTAAGATTCCTTAATGAACATGGCATTTATGTAGAATATGTCTCTAACTGTGAGATTAATGGCCATCCCTAAGCACCCTATTTGAAAAACCTATCTTCAACCCTGAGACTTGTCCTTATCTGAAAATATCATGTTGCTTTATATATTCTTATTCCTCTTTGCTTACTTTCTCCCTCATTTTCCTATGGATTACCTGGAGGCAGGACCATTACCTCGTTTGTTTTCCATGGTATCTTCAGAGTCTGGCCCAGAGGAAAGATTAAATAAGTATGAATTAATGCATAAATGCCTGAGGAAATGGAATCTGGAATGATCACCAATCAAATTTCTGGGAAGCTTGTTTCTCTCTCATTTATTCTTTCTTCATTAGGCTCTATTTGATTTCTTTCTTTCTTTTTCTTTAAGTTGATTTCACTTTTCCTGCGTGCACATAGCCTGAAATAGTCTATAAAATTTCCAAATTTACATCATCTGAAATCAATCCACTTTCAAAAATGATTGACTTCTTCTCAGACTCAATTTCAAATTCCTAGAAGAGAGAATCTGATTAATTTATTTGGGGTCAGTATTTATCCGCTAGCAAAGTAGCTGGTCAAGCAAGTAAACTCGTGTAACCAACCTAACAGTTATGGATCTGGCCCTATAAATAGGAGAATGCTCAGCAATATCATCTATAACATATTTCTTGATAAAGGATCACAGCTACCACTTGGTTGTTAGGAAGTTTGTTGACGACAAAATTGAAGTGGCAGTTTTAAAACATGGCCCCCAGTATTTTTCATGCTCAGCTCGTCAAGAGTAGGACCTATGATTCCTCTTCTTGACTCTGGACTTTGCAGCTTTGCAATGCTTTGTAAGAGCATAGGTGACTCTGGCCTGTTTATGAGTTCAGACTTTGGGGAACTGGAATCTTGTATGTTCAGTCTCTCTGGATGCTTGCTCTTAAAAGGTACCCGTGAGGAAGAACAAATGACTCCATGGGGAAGTGGGCAGAAACAGCCAATCAACGATGACTTGTCATCCATGTGATCAAGCCATTTTGAAAATGGATTCTCTAGCCCCTATGGAGCTTCACCAACTAACATTATTTGGAGAAATAAAGAGCTACCCAGCTAAGTCTTGCCCAAATTATAGATTTCTGACCAAAATTTATATTCTTTTAAGCCAACAAGGGTTTACATGATTTGTTTCACAGCAGTAGATAATCATAACATAGACCTAAAGTTGTCATGTTCTTTGCTCAATTATTTTTTTTTCCAGATAACTTTTCAGATTACAGTGAATTTCTCTCTTTCACACTTGCTATTTATAATGTATATAATAGAATCTATCCTGAATTTATACTCTGATTCACCGTATTTAATCAAACATTTAATCAGTTCAATTCTGTCTTGCTATAATTATTCATTTAAATTTAGTTATTAGGTAAAGGAAAATTAGATACTTTTTCACAGTGATCTCAAAAAAATGCAAATAGCAGTGATTTTTTCTCTTTTATGTTTTAGGACACACTCATTGGTAACTAAAAGTGCTTATCTGTTTCTTTTATTTAATGATTATTCCTAATGATGATTGATATAGCAGGGTGTTTTTAATTATATTTTTAGCAGAGTTCTAAAAGTAAAACAATCATTTGGTGAGTATTGATTGACAGATTGATTAATTTTATAGGTATCTTATGCAGTTGCTGCTGACAACCTATAAAAATGAAAGTCAGCAATGCTTTCAGCATAGGAAGCAAAAATTGAAAAGAAATCCAGCCTTGTTTAATAATTGTGATTAAGAAACTCTGAGAAATGTTGTTAAGCTTTGAAGAGTGGAGGCGGAGGGGTCTATTAAATTGCTGCAATACAGGTGAACAATAAGAGAAAAATTCTATCATCTCTGTCAATGAGTACAACAGGTGAAAATCTTGTGCCTTATCTACAAGATGATTAATAACTATGTTATATATTCATTACTTCCTGCCACACTATATGACACTGAACATATAATTAATATTTACAAAAGACATAATAAATGAACCATTTGTAATATTTCATTTCAAAGTTTAATCAGGGGAAAGAGGGAGACTGATTTGTTGTCTTACAAAATATTTTCCACATTCACCTGCCTAAATAAGCTGGGCATAATTTTATATGTGCATTTGCAAAATGAGAGTTTTCTATACTTTTCAAATATCTATGTTTCAATGCTTCATGAGTTGAATGGACCAAAAGATTGCAGATACAGTCTTATCTACTTATTGCAGTTGTTCTCTGTTTATTGAGGTTGGCAAGAATAAATACAACACTTAAAGAAAGGAAGAAGCCACAATCAGAAATCAGCATACAGAAGCTTCTGCACAACAAAGAGAGTGATAAACAGAGTGAATAGACAATCTACAGAATAGGAAAAAATATTTGCAAACTATACATTTGACAAGGGGTTAATATTTAGAATTTTTAAGGAACTCAATAGCAAAACAAGAAAAAACCAAAAATAATACAATTAAAATGGACAAAATGGCTGAATAGACATATCTCAAAAGCAGACATACAAAGGACCAATTGATAAATGAAAAAAATGCTCAACATCACTAATCATCAGGGAAATACAAATCAAAACTACAGTGAGATATTGCCTCACTCCGGTTGAAATGGCTTTTAAAAAATAAAAAAATATAAGTGTTGGTGAGGATGTGGAGAAAATGGAACGCTTGCAAACTTTTGGTGAAAGTGTAAATTAGTACATATACTATGGAAAACAGTATGGAGGTTCCTTAAAAAAATAAAAATAGAACTACCATATGATCCAGCAATACCACTAATGGGGTATATACTAAAAGAAAATAAAATCAGTATGTTAAAGAGATATCTGTATTCCCACATTTATTGCAACACTATTCATAATAGCCAAGATATGGAATCAAACTAAGTGTTCATTAATGGACTAATGGATAAATAAAATGTGATATATATACACAATAGAATAATTTATAGACATTAAAAATTGAAATTTTGTCATTTGCACAAAATGGACCAACCAAGAGAATATTATGTTAAGTGAAATAAGCCAGACACAGAAAAATGGATATCACATGATCTCATTCATATCTGGGAGCTGAAAACGTTGATCTTATAGCAGTAGATAGTAGAATAGTGGTTATTAGAGGTTAGGAGGGGAGGTGGAGAGGAGATGGGGAAAGATTGATCAATGAGTACAAAGTTACAGTTAGCAGGCATAAGTTCTGATGTTCTGTTGCACAGTGGGTGACTACAGTTAATTACCCTGATTTGATCATTATATTATACAATGTATACATGTATACATCACATTGTATTACATAAATAACTTTGTGTCAATTAAAATAAAACTTTAAAAAATCATTCTACATAAGTCTACAATGTTCCCTTTTCATATTGTAGGTTAAGATAATAAAGAAAAGAGTATTTTTATTAAGAAAGAAAGAAATACAATTTACCCATAGATATAGAATTACATCCTTTTATTATAACTAGAAATAATCAAATAAAAATTATGGAAGCTTCAAATATTATAAGTAGAAACTATGGAGGGCAGTTGCAGTCACTCAGGTCTACAATACTAACACTCTGGGAGGCCAAGGCGGGAGGATTGTTTGAAGCCAGGAATTTAACACCATCCTGAGCAAAAGTGAGACCATGTCTCTACAAAAAATAGAAAAATTAACCATGTGTGGTGATGCATGTCTGTAGTCCCAGCTACTTAAGAGGCTAAGGCAGAATTGCTTGAGCCCAGGAGTTTGAAGTTGCAGTGAGCTATGATAAAGCCACTGCACTCTAGCCCAGGCAACAGAGCAAGACCCTATCTATAAATAAATAAATAAATAAATAAATAAATAAATAAATACAACTTCAAAATATTATTTTCTGGAAAAATGCGGCTTTGTTGTAGCATTTTTATAATTTTAGGTCTTACATTTAAGTCTTTTATCCATCTCAAGTTGATTTTTGTACTATACATGGTGAAAGATGGGGGTACAGTTTCATTCTTCTGCATATGGCAATTCTATTTTCCCAGAAGCATTTATTGTAAAGGGTGTGCTTTCCCCAATGTATGTCTATGTCAAGTTTGTCAGAAATCAGTTGACTATAAATTAGTGGCTTTATTTTTGGGTTCTGCACTCTGTTCTATTAATCTATGTGTCTATTTTTATTCCTGTACCATGCTGTTTTGTTTAGTATAGCCCTGTAATAAAATTTGAAGTCAGGTAACATGATGTCTCTAGTTTCGTTCTTTTTGTTTATGATTGCATTGGTTATTCAGGCTCTTTTATGTTTTCTTATAAATTTGAGGACTCTTTTTTTCTAATTCTATGAAAAATGACATGGATTTTTTATTAAGGATTGCTGTGAATCTGTAGATTGTGTAGGACTATATAGTCATTTTAATTATATTGCTTCTTTCAATCTATGAGTGTGGGAGGGATGTTTTCATTTGTGTCATCTACAATGTCATTCACCAGTGTTTTGTACTTTTTCTTGTGGAGATCTTTCACCTCCTTGGTTAAATATATTCCTAGTTTTTTTTTTCTTTTTTTTTTTTTTATTTGCTATTGTAAATTGAATTGTCTTCTTGATTCAGTTCTCAGCTACATTGTTATGGTGTTTAGAAATACACCAATTATGTGCTGATTTTGTATGTTGATTTTTTTAATCCTGAAACTTTGCTAAATTCATTGAACAAAACTAAGAGCTTTTTGGTGAAGTCTTTAGGTTTTTCTAGATATAAGATCATATCATTGGCAAACAGGGATTATTTGAATTACTCTTTTCCAATTTCCATGGCTTTTATTTCTTTCTCTTGCCTGATTGCTATGGCTAGGATTTCTAGTACTTGGTTGCATGGGAGTGGTGAAAGCATACATCCTTGTCTTCTTCCAATTCTTAGAGGAAATGCTTTCAATTTTTTTTCCATTCAGTATGCTTTTGGCCATGGTTTGTCATGTATGGCCTTTATTAACCAAAAATAGAACTACCATTCAATTCAGTGTTCCCACTACTGGATATCTACTCAAAGGAAAATAAATCAATATATCAAAAAAAAAATACCTATACTCACATATTCATTGCAGCATTATTCATAATAGAAAATATTTGAAATCAACATAAGTTTTCATCACCAAATGATTAAATAAAGAAAATATGGTGTATGTGTGAGTGTGTGTGTGTGTGTGTGTGTGTGTGTGTGTGTGTGTGTGTGTGTATGTAATATACACAAACCATCCACCTACAGAATGGAATGATATTCAGCCATAAAAAGAATGAAATCATGTCTTTAGCAACAACACGGATTGAAGTGAAGGTCATTATATTAAGGGAAACAAGTTAGACACAGAAAGACAAATATCATGTGTTCTCACTCATAAGTGGGAGCTAAAAAATGTGTATACATAGAAATAGAGAATGGAATGATAGACAATGAATACTTGGATAGGTGAGGGAATGCAAAGGGAGTAGATGATTAGAAATTACCAAATGGGTACAATGTACATTATTTAAGTGACGGACACCCTCAAAGCCCTGACTTGACCACTACACAATCTATGCATGTAATAAAATTTCATTTGTATTCCATATATTTATGTAAGTAAAAAATATGGCTTTGTGTAATATTTTGAATTTTATATGTTATCATAATATTTAAATTAAATTATGATGCTGGTGATGCATGAAACATACAAAAGTTTGTAAAAAACATAATAAATCTGAAAGTCTTTCTCTATTAGGAGTTGACTGTGGACTGTCAGCATATATTGACAATATGAAAGTTCTCCACACTTCCTTCTAGTGCCTTGTCTTTGTAAAGAATTAAATTTATTGAATAAGTCAATCCCATTTTGTAACATTCAATTGGATATATCAATGTATTTTTTATTCTTCATTTAGTTTTGTTTTTTTATGATTTTCCTCCCCAATAAAGTGAAACTACATTTTACATTATAATAAACATTTTATAATTACTTATTAATTCCTAAAGAATTTACAAAGAGTTAAGCAATAATTATTATTTAATAGAATTATTAATAAATTATCAGCAAAGTGAAGCCTATTTATTTTATTTTTGGCCAACAGAGCAATGTATGGCCTGAATATGGCATGATATGATTTCAACATTATATTTGACATAATTTTTCTTATCACCTACAGCACATATGGAGTAATGTAGTCTGAATGAAAGTGGAATTAAGTAAAATTTTATCTTTTTAAATTAATAATTTTTTCTCATTTTTCTTATTTCAGAATTTTACAGGGGTACATACATTTTGGTTATATAATTTGCTTTTGTACAGTTTGAGTGAAAGTTGTAAGTGTGGCCTTCAGTCAGTTAGTGTGTATTATACCCATTAGGTGTGAATTTAATCACAATGAGATATCACCTAACTCCAGTGAGAATGACTTTTATCAAAACATCCCAAAACGACAAATACTCACAAGGATGCGGAAAGGTACACTTAAACACTTTTGCTGGAACTGCAAATTAGCACGACTTCTATGGAAGACAGTATAGAGATTCCTTAAAGAACTAAAAGTAGACCTACCATTGGATCTGGCAATCCCACTACTGGGTATTTACCCAAAGGAAAAAAAAAAATTTTATAAAAAATACATCTGCACTTGAATGTTTATATCAGCACAATTCACAATTCCAAGGATTTGGAATCAACCCAAATGTCCATCAATATATGAGTCAATTAATGAAATGTGGCATATGTATACCATGGAGTGCTAGTCAGCCATACAAAAATGGTGATCTAGTATCTTTCGTAACAACCTTCATGGAACTGGAGGGCATTCTTCTTAGTGGCCTCCTTCTTCACAATAGTGGAAAAACAAACACTGCATGTACTCGAACTAATCAATTAACATGTGCACATATGGAAGTAAAATTCAAGGGAAATCAAGTACGTGGAAGGGGAGAGTGGGGATGGGTAAAGTATACCTTTTTGAATAAAAGAAACAACATGTTATCTTAAAAAGTAAAAGTAATTTATGATTTTAAAGAATATTGGTCAAAGGATTTTCTAATCAGTTAAGTCAAGTACCTTTTAAGATTGTCTAAAGTTATTGTATATGATAGGAACACTCATGCACTGTTGGTGGGATTGTAAACTAGTGCAACCTCTGTGGAAAGCAATATGGAGATATCTTAAAGAGATACAAGTAGAAGTACCATTCGATCCAGCAATCCCATTACTGGGTATCTACCCAAAAGA